>CAJQUW010015304.1:0-190860 GCA_907163375.1 Prostheceraeus crozeri
TGAATAACTGTGGAGGAGTGGCATCGATAGCTATGGTAGTGAAACTGATAGTGTGGATGGAGACTGGTGTTGTGAGCTTAAGTTTGGCTTTTTTGGGTAATCGGTGCAGTAGCGCAGAATATTTTGGCTTTTTTGGATTTGAGTATGGAAATGTGGACTGATTTTGTGGATTTGAATAGCTGTGGAGGAGTGGCATCGATAGCTATGGTAGTGAAACTGATAGTGTGGATGGAGACTGGTGTTGTGAGCTTAAGTTTGGCTTTTTTGGGTAATCGGTGCAGTAGCGCAGAATATTTTGGCTTTTTTGGATTTGAGTATGGAAATGTGGACTGATTTTGTGGATTTGAATAGCTGTGGAGGAGTGGCATCGATAGCTATGGTAGTGAAACTGATAGTGTGGATGGAGACTGGTGTTGTGAGCTTAAGTTTGGCTTTTTTGGGTAATCGGTGCAGTAGCGCAGAATATTTTGGCTTTTTTGGATTTGAGTATGGAAATGTGGACTGATTTTGTGGATTTGAATAGCTGTGGAGGAGTGGCATCGATAGCTATGGTAGTGAAACTGATAGTGTGGATGGAGACTGGTGTTGTGAGCTTAAGTTTGGCTTTTTTGGGTAATCGGTGCAGTAGCGCAGAATATTTTGGCTTTTTTGGATTTGAGTATGGAAATGTGGACTGATTTTGTGGATTTGAATAGCTGTGGAGGAGTGGCATCGATAGCTATGGTAGTGAAACTGATAGTGTGGATGGAGACTGGTGTTGTGAGCTTAAGTTTGGCTTTTTTGGTAATCGGTGCAGTAGCGCAGAATATTTTGGCTTTTTTGGATTTGAGTATGGAAATGTGGACTGATTTTGTGGATTTGAATAGCTGTGGAGGAGTGGCATCGATAGCTATGGTAGTGAAACTGATAGTGTGGATGGAGACTGGTGTTGTGAGCTTAAGTTTGGCTTTTTTGGGTAATCGGTGCAGTAGCGCAGAATATTTTGGCTTTTTTGGATTTGAGTATGGAAATGTGGACTGATTTTGTGGATTTGAATAGCTGTGGAGGAGTGGCATCGATAGCTATGGTAGTGAAACTGATAGTGTGGATGGAGACTGGTGTTGTGAGCTTAAGTTTGGCTTTTTTGGGTAATCGGTGCAGTAGCGCAGAATATTTTGGCTTTTTTGGATTTGAGTATGGAAATGTGGACTGATTTTGTGGATTTGAATAGCTGTGGAGGAGTGGCATCGATAGCTATGGTAGTGAAACTGATAGTGTGGATGGAGACTGGTGTTGTGAGCTTAAGTTTGGCTTTTTTGGGTAATCGGTGCAGTAGCGCAGAATATTTTGGCTTTTTTGGATTTGAGTATGGAAATGTGGACTGATTTTGTGGATTTGAATAGCTGTGGAGGAGTGGCATCGATAGCTATGGTAGTGAAACTGATAGTGTGGATGGAGACTGGTGTTGTGAGCTTAAGTTTGGCTTTTTTGGGTAATCGGTGCAGTAGCGCAGAATATTTTGGCTTTTTTGGATTTGAGTATGGAAATGTGGACTGATTTTGTGGATTTGAATAGCTGTGGAGGAGTGGCATCGATAGCTATGGTAGTGAAACTGATAGTGTGGATGGAGACTGGTGTTGTGAGCTTAAGTTTGGCTTTTTTGGGTAATCGGTGCAGTAGCGCAGAATATTTTGGCTTTTTTGGATTTGAGTATGGAAATGTGGACTGATTTTGTGGATTTGAATAGCTGTGGAGGAGTGGCATCGATAGCTATGGTAGTGAAACTGATAGTGTGGATGGAGACTGGTGTTGTGAGCTTAAGTTTGGCTTTTTGGGTAATCGGTGCAGTAGCGCAGAATATTTTGGCTTTTTTGGATTTGAGTATGGAAATGTGGACTGATTTTGTGGATTTGAATAGCTGTGGAGGAGTGGCATCGATAGCTATGGTAGTGAAACTGATAGTGTGGATGGAGACTGGTGTTGTGAGCTTAAGTTTGGCTTTTTTGGGTAATCGGTGCAGTAGCGCAGAATATTTTGGCTTTTTTGGATTTGAGTATGGAAATGTGGACTGATTTTGTGGATTTGAATAGCTGTGGAGGAGTGGCATCGATAGCTATGGTAGTGAAACTGATAGTGTGGATGGAGACTGGTGTTGTGAGCTTAAGTTTGGCTTTTTTGGGTAATCGGTGCAGTAGCGCAGAATATTTTGGCTTTTTTGGATTTGAGTATGGAAATGTGGACTGATTTTGTGGATTTGAATAGCTGTGGAGGAGTGGCATCGATAGCTATGGTAGTGAAACTGATAGTGTGGATGGAGACTGGTGTTGTGAGCTTAAGTTTGGCTTTTTTGGGTAATCGGTGCAGTAGCGCAGAATATTTTGGCTTTTTTGGATTTGAGTATGGAAATGTGGACTGATTTTGTGGATTTGAATAGCTGTGGAGGAGTGGCATCGATAGCTATGGTAGTGAAACTGATAGTGTGGATGGAGACTGGTGTTGTGAGCTTAAGTTTGGCTTTTTTGGGTAATCGGTGCAGTAGCGCAGAATATTTTGGCTTTTTTGGATTTGAGTATGGAAATGTGGACTGATTTTGTGGATTTGAATAGCTGTGGAGGAGTGGCATCGATAGCTATGGTAGTGAAACTGATAGTGTGGATGGAGACTGGTGTTGTGAGCTTAAGTTTGGCTTTTTTGGGTAATCGGTGCAGTAGCGCAGAATATTTTGGCTTTTTTGGATTTGAGTATGGAAATGTGGACTGATTTTGTGGATTTGAATAGCTGTGGAGGAGTGGCATCGATAGCTATGGTAGTGAAACTGATAGTGTGGATGGAGACTGGTGTTGTGAGCTTAAGTTTGGCTTTTTTGGGTAATCGGTGCAGTAGCGCAGAATATTTTGGCTTTTTTGGATTTGAGTATGGAAATGTGGACTGATTTTGTGGATTTGAATAGCTGTGGAGGAGTGGCATCGATAGCTATGGTAGTGAAACTGATAGTGTGGATGGAGACTGGTGTTGTGAGCTTAAGTTTGGCTTTTTTGGGTAATCGGTGCAGTAGCGCAGAATATTTTGGCTTTTTTGGATTTGAGTATGGAAATGTGGACTGATTTTGTGGATTTGAATAGCTGTGGAGGAGTGGCATCGATAGCTATGGTAGTGAAACTGATAGTGTGGATGGAGACTGGTGTTGTGAGCTTAAGTTTGGCTTTTTTGGGTAATCGGTGCAGTAGCGCAGAATATTTTGGCTTTTTTGGATTTGAGTATGGAAATGTGGACTGATTTTGTGGATTTGAATAGCTGTGGAGGAGTGGCATCGATAGCTATGGTAGTGAAACTGATAGTGTGGATGGAGACTGGTGTTGTGAGCTTAAGTTTGGCTTTTTTGGGTAATCGGTGCAGTAGCGCAGAATATTTTGGCTTTTTTGGATTTGAGTATGGAAATGTGGACTGATTTTGTGGATTTGAATAGCTGTGGAGGAGTGGCATCGATAGCTATGGTAGTGAAACTGATAGTGTGGATGGAGACTGGTGTTGTGAGCTTAAGTTTGGCTTTTTTGGGTAATCGGTGCAGTAGCGCAGAATATTTTGGCTTTTTTGGATTTGAGTATGGAAATGTGGACTGATTTTGTGGATTTGAATAGCTGTGGAGGAGTGGCATCGATAGCTATGGTAGTGAAACTGATAGTGTGGATGGAGACTGGTGTTGTGAGCTTAAGTTTGGCTTTTTTGGGTAATCGGTGCAGTAGCGCAGAATATTTTGGCTTTTTTGGATTTGAGTATGGAAATGTGGACTGATTTTGTGGATTTGAATAGCTGTGGAGGAGTGGCATCGATAGCTATGGTAGTGAAACTGATAGTGTGGATGGAGACTGGTGTTGTGAGCTTAAGTTTGGCTTTTTTGGGTAATCGGTGCAGTAGCGCAGAATATTTTGGCTTTTTTGGATTTGAGTATGGAAATGTGGACTGATTTTGTGGATTTGAATAGCTGTGGAGGAGTGGCATCGATAGCTATGGTAGTGAAACTGATAGTGTGGATGGAGACTGGTGTTGTGAGCTTAAGTTTGGCTTTTTTGGGTAATCGGTGCAGTAGCGCAGAATATTTTGGCTTTTTTGGATTTGAGTATGGAAATGTGGACTGATTTTGTGGATTTGAATAGCTGTGGAGGAGTGGCATCGATAGCTATGGTAGTGAAACTGATAGTGTGGATGGAGACTGGTGTTGTGAGCTTAAGTTTGGCTTTTTTGGGTAATCGGTGCAGTAGCGCAGAATATTTTGGCTTTTTTGGATTTGAGTATGGAAATGTGGACTGATTTTGTGGATTTGAATAGCTGTGGAGGAGTGGCATCG
Source organism: Prostheceraeus crozeri (assembly GCA_907163375.1). Taxonomy (NCBI): domain Eukaryota; kingdom Metazoa; phylum Platyhelminthes; order Polycladida; family Euryleptidae; genus Prostheceraeus; species Prostheceraeus crozeri. Next base: position 4,325 of record CAJQUW010015304.1, read on the forward strand.
ATAGCTATGGTAGTGAAACTGATAGTGTGGATGGAGACTGGTGTTGTGAGCTTAAGTTTGGCTTTTTTGGGTAATCGGTGCAGTAGCGCAGAATATTTTGGCTTTTTTGGATTTGAGTATGGAAATGTGGACTGATTTTGTGGATTTGAATAGCTGTGGAGGAGTGGCATCGATAGCTATGGTAGTGAAACTGATAGTGTGGATGGAGACTGGTGTTGTGAGCTTAAGTTTGGCTTTTTTGGGTAATCGGTGCAGTAGCGCAGAATATTTTGGCTTTTTTGGATTTGAGTATGGAAATGTGGACTGATTTTGTGGATTTGAATAGCTGTGGAGGAGTGGCATCGATAGCTATGGTAGTGAAACTGATAGTGTGGATGGAGACTGGTGTTGTGAGCTTAAGTTTGGCTTTTTTGGGTAATCGGTGCAGTAGCGCAGAATATTTTGGCTTTTTTGGATTTGAGTATGGAAATGTGGACTGATTTTGTGGATTTGAATAGCTGTGGAGGAGTGGCATCGATAGCTATGGTAGTGAAACTGATAGTGTGGATGGAGACTGGTGTTGTGAGCTTAAGTTTGGCTTTTTTGGGTAATCGGTGCAGTAGCGCAGAATATTTTGGCTTTTTTGGATTTGAGTATGGAAATGTGGACTGATTTTGTGGATTTGAATAGCTGTGGAGGAGTGGCATCGATAGCTATGGTAGTGAAACTGATAGTGTGGATGGAGACTGGTGTTGTGAGCTTAAGTTTGGCTTTTTTGGGTAATCGGTGCAGTAGCGCAGAATATTTTGGCTTTTTTGGATTTGAGTATGGAAATGTGGACTGATTTTGTGGATTTGAATAGCTGTGGAGGAGTGGCATCGATAGCTATGGTAGTGAAACTGATAGTGTGGATGGAGACTGGTGTTGTGAGCTTAAGTTTGGCTTTTTTGGGTAATCGGTGCAGTAGCGCAGAATATTTTGGCTTTTTTGGATTTGAGTATGGAAATGTGGACTGATTTTGTGGATTTGAATAGCTGTGGAGGAGTGGCATCGATAGCTATGGTAGTGAAACTGATAGTGTGGATGGAGACTGGTGTTGTGAGCTTAAGTTTGGCTTTTTGGGTAATCGGTGCAGTAGCGCAGAATATTTTGGCTTTTTTGGATTTGAGTATGGAAATGTGGACTGATTTTGTGGATTTGAATAGCTGTGGAGGAGTGGCATCGATAGCTATGGTAGTGAAACTGATAGTGTGGATGGAGACTGGTGTTGTGAGCTTAAGTTTGGCTTTTTTGGGTAATCGGTGCAGTAGCGCAGAATATTTTGGCTTTTTTGGATTTGAGTATGGAAATGTGGACTGATTTTGTGGATTTGAATAGCTGTGGAGGAGTGGCATCGATAGCTATGGTAGTGAAACTGATAGTGTGGATGGAGACTGGTGTTGTGAGCTTAAGTTTGGCTTTTTTGGGTAATCGGTGCAGTAGCGCAGAATATTTTGGCTTTTTTGGATTTGAGTATGGAAATGTGGACTGATTTTGTGGATTTGAATAGCTGTGGAGGAGTGGCATCGATAGCTATGGTAGTGAAACTGATAGTGTGGATGGAGACTGGTGTTGTGAGCTTAAGTTTGGCTTTTTTGGGTAATCGGTGCAGTAGCGCAGAATATTTTGGCTTTTTTGGATTTGAGTATGGAAATGTGGACTGATTTTGTGGATTTGAATAGCTGTGGAGGAGTGGCATCGATAGCTATGGTAGTGAAACTGATAGTGTGGATGGAGACTGGTGTTGTGAGCTTAAGTTTGGCTTTTTTGGGTAATCGGTGCAGTAGCGCAGAATATTTTGGCTTTTTTGGATTTGAGTATGGAAATGTGGACTGATTTTGTGGATTTGAATAGCTGTGGAGGAGTGGCATCGATAGCTATGGTAGTGAAACTGATAGTGTGGATGGAGACTGGTGTTGTGAGCTTAAGTTTGGCTTTTTTGGGTAATCGGTGCAGTAGCGCAGAATATTTTGGCTTTTTTGGATTTGAGTATGGAAATGTGGACTGATTTTGTGGATTTGAATAGCTGTGGAGGAGTGGCATCGATAGCTATGGTAGTGAAACTGATAGTGTGGATGGAGACTGGTGTTGTGAGCTTAAGTTTGGCTTTTTTGGGTAATCGGTGCAGTAGCGCAGAATATTTTGGCTTTTTTGGATTTGAGTATGGAAATGTGGACTGATTTTGTGGATTTGAATAGCTGTGGAGGAGTGGCATCGATAGCTATGGTAGTGAAACTGATAGTGTGGATGGAGACTGGTGTTGTGAGCTTAAGTTTGGCTTTTTTGGGTAATCGGTGCAGTAGCGCAGAATATTTTGGCTTTTTTGGATTTGAGTATGGAAATGTGGACTGATTTTGTGGATTTGAATAGCTGTGGAGGAGTGGCATCGATAGCTATGGTAGTGAAACTGATAGTGTGGATGGAGACTGGTGTTGTGAGCTTAAGTTTGGCTTTTTTGGGTAATCGGTGCAGTAGCGCAGAATATTTTGGCTTTTTTGGATTTGAGTATGGAAATGTGGACTGATTTTGTGGATTTGAATAGCTGTGGAGGAGTGGCATCGATAGCTATGGTAGTGAAACTGATAGTGTGGATGGAGACTGGTGTTGTGAGCTTAAGTTTGGCTTTTTTGGGTAATCGGTGCAGTAGCGCAGAATATTTTGGCTTTTTTGGATTTGAGTATGGAAATGTGGACTGATTTTGTGGATTTGAATAGCTGTGGAGGAGTGGCATCGATAGCTATGGTAGTGAAACTGATAGTGTGGATGGAGACTGGTGTTGTGAGCTTAAGTTTGGCTTTTTTGGGTAATCGGTGCAGTAGCGCAGAATATTTTGGCTTTTTTGGATTTGAGTATGGAAATGTGGACTGATTTTGTGGATTTGAATAGCTGTGGAGGAGTGGCATCGATAGCTATGGTAGTGAAACTGATAGTGTGGATGGAGACTGGTGTTGTGAGCTTAAGTTTGGCTTTTTTGGGTAATCGGTGCAGTAGCGCAGAATATTTTGGCTTTTTTGGATTTGAGTATGGAAATGTGGACTGATTTTGTGGATTTGAATAGCTGTGGAGGAGTGGCATCGATAGCTATGGTAGTGAAACTGATAGTGTGGATGGAGACTGGTGTTGTGAGCTTAAGTTTGGCTTTTTTGGGTAATCGGTGCAGTAGCGCAGAATATTTTGGCTTTTTTGGATTTGAGTATGGAAATGTGGACTGATTTTGTGGATTTGAATAGCTGTGGAGGAGTGGCATCGATAGCTATGGTAGTGAAACTGATAGTGTGGATGGAGACTGGTGTTGTGAGCTTAAGTTTGGCTTTTTTGGGTAATCGGTGCAGTAGCGCAGAATATTTTGGCTTTTTTGGATTTGAGTATGGAAATGTGGACTGATTTTGTGGATTTGAATAGCTGTGGAGGAGTGGCATCGATAGCTATGGTAGTGAAACTGATAGTGTGGATGGAGACTGGTGTTGTGAGCTTAAGTTTGGCTTTTTTGGGTAATCGGTGCAGTAGCGCAGAATATTTTGGCTTTTTTGGATTTGAGTATGGAAATGTGGACTGATTTTGTGGATTTGAATAGCTGTGGAGGAGTGGCATCGATAGCTATGGTAGTGAAACTGATAGTGTGGATGGAGACTGGTGTTGTGAGCTTAAGTTTGGCTTTTTTGGGTAATCGGTGCAGTAGCGCAGAATATTTTGGCTTTTTTGGATTTGAGTATGGAAATGTGGACTGATTTTGTGGATTTGAATAGCTGTGGAGGAGTGGCATCGATAGCTATGGTAGTGAAACTGATAGTGTGGATGGAGACTGGTGTTGTGAGCTTAAGTTTGGCTTTTTTGGGTAATCGGTGCAGTAGCGCAGAATATTTTGGCTTTTTTGGATTTGAGTATGGAAATGTGGACTGATTTTGTGGATTTGAATAGCTGTGGAGGAGTGGCATCGATAGCTATGGTAGTGAAACTGATAGTGTGGATGGAGACTGGTGTTGTGAGCTTAAGTTTGGCTTTTTTGGGTAATCGGTGCAGTAGCGCAGAATATTTTGGCTTTTTTGGATTTGAGTATGGAAATGTGGACTGATTTTGTGGATTTGAATAGCTGTGGAGGAGTGGCATCGATAGCTATGGTAGTGAAACTGATAGTGTGGATGGAGACTGGTGTTGTGAGCTTAAGTTTGGCTTTTTTGGGTAATCGGTGCAGTAGCGCAGAATATTTTGGCTTTTTTGGATTTGAGTATGGAAATGTGGACTGATTTTGTGGATTTGAATAGCTGTGGAGGAGTGGCATCGATAGCTATGGTAGTGAAACTGATAGTGTGGATGGAGACTGGTGTTGTGAGCTTAAGTTTGGCTTTTTTGGGTAATCGGTGCAGTAGCGCAGAATATTTTGGCTTTTTTGGATTTGAGTATGGAAATGTGGACTGATTTTGTGGATTTGAATAGCTGTGGAGGAGTGGCATCGATAGCTATGGTAGTGAAACTGATAGTGTGGATGGAGACTGGTGTTGTGAGCTTAAGTTTGGCTTTTTTGGGTAATCGGTGCAGTAGCGCAGAATATTTTGGCTTTTTTGGATTTGAGTATGGAAATGTGGACTGATTTTGTGGATTTGAATAGCTGTGGAGGAGTGGCATCGATAGCTATGGTAGTGAAACTGATAGTGTGGATGGAGACTGGTGTTGTGAGCTTAAGTTTGGCTTTTTTGGGTAATCGGTGCAGTAGCGCAGAATATTTTGGCTTTTTTGGATTTGAGTATGGAAATGTGGACTGATTTTGTGGATTTGAATAGCTGTGGAGGAGTGGCATCGATAGCTATGGTAGTGAAACTGATAGTGTGGATGGAGACTGGTGTTGTGAGCTTAAGTTTGGCTTTTTTGGGTAATCGGTGCAGTAGCGCAGAATATTTTGGCTTTTTTGGATTTGAGTATGGAAATGTGGACTGATTTTGTGGATTTGAATAGCTGTGGAGGAGTGGCATCGATAGCTATGGTAGTGAAACTGATAGTGTGGATGGAGACTGGTGTTGTGAGCTTAAGTTTGGCTTTTTTGGGTAATCGGTGCAGTAGCGCAGAATATTTTGGCTTTTTTGGATTTGAGTATGGAAATGTGGACTGATTTTGTGGATTTGAATAGCTGTGGAGGAGTGGCATCGATAGCTATGGTAGTGAAACTGATAGTGTGGATGGAGACTGGTGTTGTGAGCTTAAGTTTGGCTTTTTTGGGTAATCGGTGCAGTAGCGCAGAATATTTTGGCTTTTTTGGATTTGAGTATGGAAATGTGGACTGATTTTGTGGATTTGAATAGCTGTGGAGGAGTGGCATCGATAGCTATGGTAGTGAAACTGATAGTGTGGATGGAGACTGGTGTTGTGAGCTTAAGTTTGGCTTTTTTGGGTAATCGGTGCAGTAGCGCAGAATATTTTGGCTTTTTTGGATTTGAGTATGGAAATGTGGACTGATTTTGTGGATTTGAATAGCTGTGGAGGAGTGGCATCGATAGCTATGGTAGTGAAACTGATAGTGTGGATGGAGACTGGTGTTGTGAGCTTAAGTTTGGCTTTTTTGGGTAATCGGTGCAGTAGCGCAGAATATTTTGGCTTTTTTGGATTTGAGTATGGAAATGTGGACTGATTTTGTGGATTTGAATAGCTGTGGAGGAGTGGCATCGATAGCTATGGTAGTGAAACTGATAGTGTGGATGGAGACTGGTGTTGTGAGCTTAAGTTTGGCTTTTTTGGGTAATCGGTGCAGTAGCGCAGAATATTTTGGCTTTTTTGGATTTGAGTATGGAAATGTGGACTGATTTTGTGGATTTGAATAGCTGTGGAGGAGTGGCATCGATAGCTATGGTAGTGAAACTGATAGTGTGGATGGAGACTGGTGTTGTGAGCTTAAGTTTGGCTTTTTTGGGTAATCGGTGCAGTAGCGCAGAATATTTTGGCTTTTTTGGATTTGAGTATGGAAATGTGGACTGATTTTGTGGATTTGAATAGCTGTGGAGGAGTGGCATCGATAGCTATGGTAGTGAAACTGATAGTGTGGATGGAGACTGGTGTTGTGAGCTTAAGTTTGGCTTTTTTGGGTAATCGGTGCAGTAGCGCAGAATATTTTGGCTTTTTTGGATTTGAGTATGGAAATGTGGACTGATTTTGTGGATTTGAATAGCTGTGGAGGAGTGGCATCGATAGCTATGGTAGTGAAACTGATAGTGTGGATGGAGACTGGTGTTGTGAGCTTAAGTTTGGCTTTTTTGGGTAATCGGTGCAGTAGCGCAGAATATTTTGGCTTTTTTGGATTTGAGTATGGAAATGTGGACTGATTTTGTGGATTTGAATAGCTGTGGAGGAGTGGCATCGATAGCTATGGTAGTGAAACTGATAGTGTGGATGGAGACTGGTGTTGTGAGCTTAAGTTTGGCTTTTTTGGGTAATCGGTGCAGTAGCGCAGAATATTTTGGCTTTTTTGGATTTGAGTATGGAAATGTGGACTGATTTTGTGGATTTGAATAGCTGTGGAGGAGTGGCATCGATAGCTATGGTAGTGAAACTGATAGTGTGGATGGAGACTGGTGTTGTGAGCTTAAGTTTGGCTTTTTTGGGTAATCGGTGCAGTAGCGCAGAATATTTTGGCTTTTTTGGATTTGAGTATGGAAATGTGGACTGATTTTGTGGATTTGAATAGCTGTGGAGGAGTGGCATCGATAGCTATGGTAGTGAAACTGATAGTGTGGATGGAGACTGGTGTTGTGAGCTTAAGTTTGGCTTTTTTGGGTAATCGGTGCAGTAGCGCAGAATATTTTGGCTTTTTTGGATTTGAGTATGGAAATGTGGACTGATTTTGTGGATTTGAATAGCTGTGGAGGAGTGGCATCGATAGCTATGGTAGTGAAACTGATAGTGTGGATGGAGACTGGTGTTGTGAGCTTAAGTTTGGCTTTTTTGGGTAATCGGTGCAGTAGCGCAGAATATTTTGGCTTTTTTGGATTTGAGTATGGAAATGTGGACTGATTTTGTGGATTTGAATAGCTGTGGAGGAGTGGCATCGATAGCTATGGTAGTGAAACTGATAGTGTGGATGGAGACTGGTGTTGTGAGCTTAAGTTTGGCTTTTTTGGGTAATCGGTGCAGTAGCGCAGAATATTTTGGCTTTTTTGGATTTGAGTATGGAAATGTGGACTGATTTTGTGGATTTGAATAGCTGTGGAGGAGTGGCATCGATAGCTATGGTAGTGAAACTGATAGTGTGGATGGAGACTGGTGTTGTGAGCTTAAGTTTGGCTTTTTTGGGTAATCGGTGCAGTAGCGCAGAATATTTTGGCTTTTTTGGATTTGAGTATGGAAATGTGGACTGATTTTGTGGATTTGAATAGCTGTGGAGGAGTGGCATCGATAGCTATGGTAGTGAAACTGATAGTGTGGATGGAGACTGGTGTTGTGAGCTTAAGTTTGGCTTTTTTGGGTAATCGGTGCAGTAGCGCAGAATATTTTGGCTTTTTTGGATTTGAGTATGGAAATGTGGACTGATTTTGTGGATTTGAATAGCTGTGGAGGAGTGGCATCGATAGCTATGGTAGTGAAACTGATAGTGTGGATGGAGACTGGTGTTGTGAGCTTAAGTTTGGCTTTTTTGGGTAATCGGTGCAGTAGCGCAGAATATTTTGGCTTTTTTGGATTTGAGTATGGAAATGTGGACTGATTTTGTGGATTTGAATAGCTGTGGAGGAGTGGCATCGATAGCTATGGTAGTGAAACTGATAGTGTGGATGGAGACTGGTGTTGTGAGCTTAAGTTTGGCTTTTTTGGGTAATCGGTGCAGTAGCGCAGAATATTTTGGCTTTTTTGGATTTGAGTATGGAAATGTGGACTGATTTTGTGGATTTGAATAGCTGTGGAGGAGTGGCATCGATAGCTATGGTAGTGAAACTGATAGTGTGGATGGAGACTGGTGTTGTGAGCTTAAGTTTGGCTTTTTTGGGTAATCGGTGCAGTAGCGCAGAATATTTTGGCTTTTTTGGATTTGAGTATGGAAATGTGGACTGATTTTGTGGATTTGAATAGCTGTGGAGGAGTGGCATCGATAGCTATGGTAGTGAAACTGATAGTGTGGATGGAGACTGGTGTTGTGAGCTTAAGTTTGGCTTTTTTGGGTAATCGGTGCAGTAGCGCAGAATATTTTGGCTTTTTTGGATTTGAGTATGGAAATGTGGACTGATTTTGTGGATTTGAATAGCTGTGGAGGAGTGGCATCGATAGCTATGGTAGTGAAACTGATAGTGTGGATGGAGACTGGTGTTGTGAGCTTAAGTTTGGCTTTTTTGGGTAATCGGTGCAGTAGCGCAGAATATTTTGGCTTTTTTGGATTTGAGTATGGAAATGTGGACTGATTTTGTGGATTTGAATAGCTGTGGAGGAGTGGCATCGATAGCTATGGTAGTGAAACTGATAGTGTGGATGGAGACTGGTGTTGTGAGCTTAAGTTTGGCTTTTTTGGGTAATCGGTGCAGTAGCGCAGAATATTTTGGCTTTTTTGGATTTGAGTATGGAAATGTGGACTGATTTTGTGGATTTGAATAGCTGTGGAGGAGTGGCATCGATAGCTATGGTAGTGAAACTGATAGTGTGGATGGAGACTGGTGTTGTGAGCTTAAGTTTGGCTTTTTTGGGTAATCGGTGCAGTAGCGCAGAATATTTTGGCTTTTTTGGATTTGAGTATGGAAATGTGGACTGATTTTGTGGATTTGAATAGCTGTGGAGGAGTGGCATCGATAGCTATGGTAGTGAAACTGATAGTGTGGATGGAGACTGGTGTTGTGAGCTTAAGTTTGGCTTTTTTGGGTAATCGGTGCAGTAGCGCAGAATATTTTGGCTTTTTTGGATTTGAGTATGGAAATGTGGACTGATTTTGTGGATTTGAATAGCTGTGGAGGAGTGGCATCGATAGCTATGGTAGTGAAACTGATAGTGTGGATGGAGACTGGTGTTGTGAGCTTAAGTTTGGCTTTTTGGGTAATCGGTGCAGTAGCGCAGAATATTTTGGCTTTTTTGGATTTGAGTATGGAAATGTGGACTGATTTTGTGGATTTGAATAGCTGTGGAGGAGTGGCATCGATAGCTATGGTAGTGAAACTGATAGTGTGGATGGAGACTGGTGTTGTGAGCTTAAGTTTGGCTTTTTTGGGTAATCGGTGCAGTAGCGCAGAATATTTTGGCTTTTTTGGATTTGAGTATGGAAATGTGGACTGATTTTGTGGATTTGAATAGCTGTGGAGGAGTGGCATCGATAGCTATGGTAGTGAAACTGATAGTGTGGATGGAGACTGGTGTTGTGAGCTTAAGTTTGGCTTTTTTGGGTAATCGGTGCAGTAGCGCAGAATATTTTGGCTTTTTTGGATTTGAGTATGGAAATGTGGACTGATTTTGTGGATTTGAATAGCTGTGGAGGAGTGGCATCGATAGCTATGGTAGTGAAACTGATAGTGTGGATGGAGACTGGTGTTGTGAGCTTAAGTTTGGCTTTTTTGGGTAATCGGTGCAGTAGCGCAGAATATTTTGGCTTTTTTGGATTTGAGTATGGAAATGTGGACTGATTTTGTGGATTTGAATAGCTGTGGAGGAGTGGCATCGATAGCTATGGTAGTGAAACTGATAGTGTGGATGGAGACTGGTGTTGTGAGCTTAAGTTTGGCTTTTTTGGGTAATCGGTGCAGTAGCGCAGAATATTTTGGCTTTTTTGGATTTGAGTATGGAAATGTGGACTGATTTTGTGGATTTGAATAGCTGTGGAGGAGTGGCATCGATAGCTATGGTAGTGAAACTGATAGTGTGGATGGAGACTGGTGTTGTGAGCTTAAGTTTGGCTTTTTTGGGTAATCGGTGCAGTAGCGCAGAATATTTTGGCTTTTTTGGATTTGAGTATGGAAATGTGGACTGATTTTGTGGATTTGAATAGCTGTGGAGGAGTGGCATCGATAGCTATGGTAGTGAAACTGATAGTGTGGATGGAGACTGGTGTTGTGAGCTTAAGTTTGGCTTTTTTGGGTAATCGGTGCAGTAGCGCAGAATATTTTGGCTTTTTTGGATTTGAGTATGGAAATGTGGACTGATTTTGTGGATTTGAATAGCTGTGGAGGAGTGGCATCGATAGCTATGGTAGTGAAACTGATAGTGTGGATGGAGACTGGTGTTGTGAGCTTAAGTTTGGCTTTTTTGGGTAATCGGTGCAGTAGCGCAGAATATTTTGGCTTTTTTGGATTTGAGTATGGAAATGTGGACTGATTTTGTGGATTTGAATAGCTGTGGAGGAGTGGCATCGATAGCTATGGTAGTGAAACTGATAGTGTGGATGGAGACTGGTGTTGTGAGCTTAAGTTTGGCTTTTTTGGGTAATCGGTGCAGTAGCGCAGAATATTTTGGCTTTTTTGGATTTGAGTATGGAAATGTGGACTGATTTTGTGGATTTGAATAGCTGTGGAGGAGTGGCATCGATAGCTATGGTAGTGAAACTGATAGTGTGGATGGAGACTGGTGTTGTGAGCTTAAGTTTGGCTTTTTTGGGTAATCGGTGCAGTAGCGCAGAATATTTTGGCTTTTTTGGATTTGAGTATGGAAATGTGGACTGATTTTGTGGATTTGAATAGCTGTGGAGGAGTGGCATCGATAGCTATGGTAGTGAAACTGATAGTGTGGATGGAGACTGGTGTTGTGAGCTTAAGTTTGGCTTTTTTGGGTAATCGGTGCAGTAGCGCAGAATATTTTGGCTTTTTTGGATTTGAGTATGGAAATGTGGACTGATTTTGTGGATTTGAATAGCTGTGGAGGAGTGGCATCGATAGCTATGGTAGTGAAACTGATAGTGTGGATGGAGACTGGTGTTGTGAGCTTAAGTTTGGCTTTTTTGGGTAATCGGTGCAGTAGCGCAGAATATTTTGGCTTTTTTGGATTTGAGTATGGAAATGTGGACTGATTTTGTGGATTTGAATAGCTGTGGAGGAGTGGCATCGATAGCTATGGTAGTGAAACTGATAGTGTGGATGGAGACTGGTGTTGTGAGCTTAAGTTTGGCTTTTTTGGGTAATCGGTGCAGTAGCGCAGAATATTTTGGCTTTTTTGGATTTGAGTATGGAAATGTGGACTGATTTTGTGGATTTGAATAGCTGTGGAGGAGTGGCATCGATAGCTATGGTAGTGAAACTGATAGTGTGGATGGAGACTGGTGTTGTGAGCTTAAGTTTGGCTTTTTTGGGTAATCGGTGCAGTAGCGCAGAATATTTTGGCTTTTTTGGATTTGAGTATGGAAATGTGGACTGATTTTGTGGATTTGAATAGCTGTGGAGGAGTGGCATCGATAGCTATGGTAGTGAAACTGATAGTGTGGATGGAGACTGGTGTTGTGAGCTTAAGTTTGGCTTTTTTGGGTAATCGGTGCAGTAGCGCAGAATATTTTGGCTTTTTTGGATTTGAGTATGGAAATGTGGACTGATTTTGTGGATTTGAATAGCTGTGGAGGAGTGGCATCGATAGCTATGGTAGTGAAACTGATAGTGTGGATGGAGACTGGTGTTGTGAGCTTAAGTTTGGCTTTTTTGGGTAATCGGTGCAGTAGCGCAGAATATTTTGGCTTTTTTGGATTTGAGTATGGAAATGTGGACTGATTTTGTGGATTTGAATAGCTGTGGAGGAGTGGCATCGATAGCTATGGTAGTGAAACTGATAGTGTGGATGGAGACTGGTGTTGTGAGCTTAAGTTTGGCTTTTTTGGGTAATCGGTGCAGTAGCGCAGAATATTTTGGCTTTTTTGGATTTGAGTATGGAAATGTGGACTGATTTTGTGGATTTGAATAGCTGTGGAGGAGTGGCATCGATAGCTATGGTAGTGAAACTGATAGTGTGGATGGAGACTGGTGTTGTGAGCTTAAGTTTGGCTTTTTTGGGTAATCGGTGCAGTAGCGCAGAATATTTTGGCTTTTTTGGATTTGAGTATGGAAATGTGGACTGATTTTGTGGATTTGAATAGCTGTGGAGGAGTGGCATCGATAGCTATGGTAGTGAAACTGATAGTGTGGATGGAGACTGGTGTTGTGAGCTTAAGTTTGGCTTTTTTGGGTAATCGGTGCAGTAGCGCAGAATATTTTGGCTTTTTTGGATTTGAGTATGGAAATGTGGACTGATTTTGTGGATTTGAATAGCTGTGGAGGAGTGGCATCGATAGCTATGGTAGTGAAACTGATAGTGTGGATGGAGACTGGTGTTGTGAGCTTAAGTTTGGCTTTTTTGGGTAATCGGTGCAGTAGCGCAGAATATTTTGGCTTTTTTGGATTTGAGTATGGAAATGTGGACTGATTTTGTGGATTTGAATAGCTGTGGAGGAGTGGCATCGATAGCTATGGTAGTGAAACTGATAGTGTGGATGGAGACTGGTGTTGTGAGCTTAAGTTTGGCTTTTTTGGGTAATCGGTGCAGTAGCGCAGAATATTTTGGCTTTTTTGGATTTGAGTATGGAAATGTGGACTGATTTTGTGGATTTGAATAGCTGTGGAGGAGTGGCATCGATAGCTATGGTAGTGAAACTGATAGTGTGGATGGAGACTGGTGTTGTGAGCTTAAGTTTGGCTTTTTTGGGTAATCGGTGCAGTAGCGCAGAATATTTTGGCTTTTTTGGATTTGAGTATGGAAATGTGGACTGATTTTGTGGATTTGAATAGCTGTGGAGGAGTGGCATCGATAGCTATGGTAGTGAAACTGATAGTGTGGATGGAGACTGGTGTTGTGAGCTTAAGTTTGGCTTTTTTGGGTAATCGGTGCAGTAGCGCAGAATATTTTGGCTTTTTTGGATTTGAGTATGGAAATGTGGACTGATTTTGTGGATTTGAATAGCTGTGGAGGAGTGGCATCGATAGCTATGGTAGTGAAACTGATAGTGTGGATGGAGACTGGTGTTGTGAGCTTAAGTTTGGCTTTTTTGGGTAATCGGTGCAGTAGCGCAGAATATTTTGGCTTTTTTGGATTTGAGTATGGAAATGTGGACTGATTTTGTGGATTTGAATAGCTGTGGAGGAGTGGCATCGATAGCTATGGTAGTGAAACTGATAGTGTGGATGGAGACTGGTGTTGTGAGCTTAAGTTTGGCTTTTTTGGGTAATCGGTGCAGTAGCGCAGAATATTTTGGCTTTTTTGGATTTGAGTATGGAAATGTGGACTGATTTTGTGGATTTGAATAGCTGTGGAGGAGTGGCATCGATAGCTATGGTAGTGAAACTGATAGTGTGGATGGAGACTGGTGTTGTGAGCTTAAGTTTGGCTTTTTTGGGTAATCGGTGCAGTAGCGCAGAATATTTTGGCTTTTTTGGATTTGAGTATGGAAATGTGGACTGATTTTGTGGATTTGAATAGCTGTGGAGGAGTGGCATCGATAGCTATGGTAGTGAAACTGATAGTGTGGATGGAGACTGGTGTTGTGAGCTTAAGTTTGGCTTTTTTGGGTAATCGGTGCAGTAGCGCAGAATATTTTGGCTTTTTTGGATTTGAGTATGGAAATGTGGACTGATTTTGTGGATTTGAATAGCTGTGGAGGAGTGGCATCGATAGCTATGGTAGTGAAACTGATAGTGTGGATGGAGACTGGTGTTGTGAGCTTAAGTTTGGCTTTTTTGGGTAATCGGTGCAGTAGCGCAGAATATTTTGGCTTTTTTGGATTTGAGTATGGAAATGTGGACTGATTTTGTGGATTTGAATAGCTGTGGAGGAGTGGCATCGATAGCTATGGTAGTGAAACTGATAGTGTGGATGGAGACTGGTGTTGTGAGCTTAAGTTTGGCTTTTTTGGGTAATCGGTGCAGTAGCGCAGAATATTTTGGCTTTTTTGGATTTGAGTATGGAAATGTGGACTGATTTTGTGGATTTGAATAGCTGTGGAGGAGTGGCATCGATAGCTATGGTAGTGAAACTGATAGTGTGGATGGAGACTGGTGTTGTGAGCTTAAGTTTGGCTTTTTTGGGTAATCGGTGCAGTAGCGCAGAATATTTTGGCTTTTTTGGATTTGAGTATGGAAATGTGGACTGATTTTGTGGATTTGAATAGCTGTGGAGGAGTGGCATCGATAGCTATGGTAGTGAAACTGATAGTGTGGATGGAGACTGGTGTTGTGAGCTTAAGTTTGGCTTTTTTGGGTAATCGGTGCAGTAGCGCAGAATATTTTGGCTTTTTTGGATTTGAGTATGGAAATGTGGACTGATTTTGTGGATTTGAATAGCTGTGGAGGAGTGGCATCGATAGCTATGGTAGTGAAACTGATAGTGTGGATGGAGACTGGTGTTGTGAGCTTAAGTTTGGCTTTTTTGGGTAATCGGTGCAGTAGCGCAGAATATTTTGGCTTTTTTGGATTTGAGTATGGAAATGTGGACTGATTTTGTGGATTTGAATAGCTGTGGAGGAGTGGCATCGATAGCTATGGTAGTGAAACTGATAGTGTGGATGGAGACTGGTGTTGTGAGCTTAAGTTTGGCTTTTTTGGGTAATCGGTGCAGTAGCGCAGAATATTTTGGCTTTTTTGGATTTGAGTATGGAAATGTGGACTGATTTTGTGGATTTGAATAGCTGTGGAGGAGTGGCATCGATAGCTATGGTAGTGAAACTGATAGTGTGGATGGAGACTGGTGTTGTGAGCTTAAGTTTGGCTTTTTTGGGTAATCGGTGCAGTAGCGCAGAATATTTTGGCTTTTTTGGATTTGAGTATGGAAATGTGGACTGATTTTGTGGATTTGAATAGCTGTGGAGGAGTGGCATCGATAGCTATGGTAGTGAAACTGATAGTGTGGATGGAGACTGGTGTTGTGAGCTTAAGTTTGGCTTTTTGGGTAATCGGTGCAGTAGCGCAGAATATTTTGGCTTTTTTGGATTTGAGTATGGAAATGTGGACTGATTTTGTGGATTTGAATAGCTGTGGAGGAGTGGCATCGATAGCTATGGTAGTGAAACTGATAGTGTGGATGGAGACTGGTGTTGTGAGCTTAAGTTTGGCTTTTTTGGGTAATCGGTGCAGTAGCGCAGAATATTTTGGCTTTTTTGGATTTGAGTATGGAAATGTGGACTGATTTTGTGGATTTGAATAGCTGTGGAGGAGTGGCATCGATAGCTATGGTAGTGAAACTGATAGTGTGGATGGAGACTGGTGTTGTGAGCTTAAGTTTGGCTTTTTTGGGTAATCGGTGCAGTAGCGCAGAATATTTTGGCTTTTTTGGATTTGAGTATGGAAATGTGGACTGATTTTGTGGATTTGAATAGCTGTGGAGGAGTGGCATCGATAGCTATGGTAGTGAAACTGATAGTGTGGATGGAGACTGGTGTTGTGAGCTTAAGTTTGGCTTTTTTGGGTAATCGGTGCAGTAGCGCAGAATATTTTGGCTTTTTTGGATTTGAGTATGGAAATGTGGACTGATTTTGTGGATTTGAATAGCTGTGGAGGAGTGGCATCGATAGCTATGGTAGTGAAACTGATAGTGTGGATGGAGACTGGTGTTGTGAGCTTAAGTTTGGCTTTTTTGGGTAATCGGTGCAGTAGCGCAGAATATTTTGGCTTTTTTGGATTTGAGTATGGAAATGTGGACTGATTTTGTGGATTTGAATAGCTGTGGAGGAGTGGCATCGATAGCTATGGTAGTGAAACTGATAGTGTGGATGGAGACTGGTGTTGTGAGCTTAAGTTTGGCTTTTTTGGGTAATCGGTGCAGTAGCGCAGAATATTTTGGCTTTTTTGGATTTGAGTATGGAAATGTGGACTGATTTTGTGGATTTGAATAGCTGTGGAGGAGTGGCATCGATAGCTATGGTAGTGAAACTGATAGTGTGGATGGAGACTGGTGTTGTGAGCTTAAGTTTGGCTTTTTTGGGTAATCGGTGCAGTAGCGCAGAATATTTTGGCTTTTTTGGATTTGAGTATGGAAATGTGGACTGATTTTGTGGATTTGAATAGCTGTGGAGGAGTGGCATCGATAGCTATGGTAGTGAAACTGATAGTGTGGATGGAGACTGGTGTTGTGAGCTTAAGTTTGGCTTTTTTGGGTAATCGGTGCAGTAGCGCAGAATATTTTGGCTTTTTTGGATTTGAGTATGGAAATGTGGACTGATTTTGTGGATTTGAATAGCTGTGGAGGAGTGGCATCGATAGCTATGGTAGTGAAACTGATAGTGTGGATGGAGACTGGTGTTGTGAGCTTAAGTTTGGCTTTTTTGGGTAATCGGTGCAGTAGCGCAGAATATTTTGGCTTTTTTGGATTTGAGTATGGAAATGTGGACTGATTTTGTGGATTTGAATAGCTGTGGAGGAGTGGCATCGATAGCTATGGTAGTGAAACTGATAGTGTGGATGGAGACTGGTGTTGTGAGCTTAAGTTTGGCTTTTTTGGGTAATCGGTGCAGTAGCGCAGAATATTTTGGCTTTTTTGGATTTGAGTATGGAAATGTGGACTGATTTTGTGGATTTGAATAGCTGTGGAGGAGTGGCATCGATAGCTATGGTAGTGAAACTGATAGTGTGGATGGAGACTGGTGTTGTGAGCTTAAGTTTGGCTTTTTTGGGTAATCGGTGCAGTAGCGCAGAATATTTTGGCTTTTTTGGATTTGAGTATGGAAATGTGGACTGATTTTGTGGATTTGAATAGCTGTGGAGGAGTGGCATCGATAGCTATGGTAGTGAAACTGATAGTGTGGATGGAGACTGGTGTTGTGAGCTTAAGTTTGGCTTTTTTGGGTAATCGGTGCAGTAGCGCAGAATATTTTGGCTTTTTTGGATTTGAGTATGGAAATGTGGACTGATTTTGTGGATTTGAATAGCTGTGGAGGAGTGGCATCGATAGCTATGGTAGTGAAACTGATAGTGTGGATGGAGACTGGTGTTGTGAGCTTAAGTTTGGCTTTTTTGGGTAATCGGTGCAGTAGCGCAGAATATTTTGGCTTTTTTGGATTTGAGTATGGAAATGTGGACTGATTTTGTGGATTTGAATAGCTGTGGAGGAGTGGCATCGATAGCTATGGTAGTGAAACTGATAGTGTGGATGGAGACTGGTGTTGTGAGCTTAAGTTTGGCTTTTTTGGGTAATCGGTGCAGTAGCGCAGAATATTTTGGCTTTTTTGGATTTGAGTATGGAAATGTGGACTGATTTTGTGGATTTGAATAGCTGTGGAGGAGTGGCATCGATAGCTATGGTAGTGAAACTGATAGTGTGGATGGAGACTGGTGTTGTGAGCTTAAGTTTGGCTTTTTTGGGTAATCGGTGCAGTAGCGCAGAATATTTTGGCTTTTTTGGATTTGAGTATGGAAATGTGGACTGATTTTGTGGATTTGAATAGCTGTGGAGGAGTGGCATCGATAGCTATGGTAGTGAAACTGATAGTGTGGATGGAGACTGGTGTTGTGAGCTTAAGTTTGGCTTTTTTGGGTAATCGGTGCAGTAGCGCAGAATATTTTGGCTTTTTTGGATTTGAGTATGGAAATGTGGACTGATTTTGTGGATTTGAATAGCTGTGGAGGAGTGGCATCGATAGCTATGGTAGTGAAACTGATAGTGTGGATGGAGACTGGTGTTGTGAGCTTAAGTTTGGCTTTTTTGGGTAATCGGTGCAGTAGCGCAGAATATTTTGGCTTTTTTGGATTTGAGTATGGAAATGTGGACTGATTTTGTGGATTTGAATAGCTGTGGAGGAGTGGCATCGATAGCTATGGTAGTGAAACTGATAGTGTGGATGGAGACTGGTGTTGTGAGCTTAAGTTTGGCTTTTTTGGGTAATCGGTGCAGTAGCGCAGAATATTTTGGCTTTTTTGGATTTGAGTATGGAAATGTGGACTGATTTTGTGGATTTGAATAGCTGTGGAGGAGTGGCATCGATAGCTATGGTAGTGAAACTGATAGTGTGGATGGAGACTGGTGTTGTGAGCTTAAGTTTGGCTTTTTTGGGTAATCGGTGCAGTAGCGCAGAATATTTTGGCTTTTTTGGATTTGAGTATGGAAATGTGGACTGATTTTGTGGATTTGAATAGCTGTGGAGGAGTGGCATCGATAGCTATGGTAGTGAAACTGATAGTGTGGATGGAGACTGGTGTTGTGAGCTTAAGTTTGGCTTTTTTGGGTAATCGGTGCAGTAGCGCAGAATATTTTGGCTTTTTTGGATTTGAGTATGGAAATGTGGACTGATTTTGTGGATTTGAATAGCTGTGGAGGAGTGGCATCGATAGCTATGGTAGTGAAACTGATAGTGTGGATGGAGACTGGTGTTGTGAGCTTAAGTTTGGCTTTTTTGGGTAATCGGTGCAGTAGCGCAGAATATTTTGGCTTTTTTGGATTTGAGTATGGAAATGTGGACTGATTTTGTGGATTTGAATAGCTGTGGAGGAGTGGCATCGATAGCTATGGTAGTGAAACTGATAGTGTGGATGGAGACTGGTGTTGTGAGCTTAAGTTTGGCTTTTTTGGGTAATCGGTGCAGTAGCGCAGAATATTTTGGCTTTTTTGGATTTGAGTATGGAAATGTGGACTGATTTTGTGGATTTGAATAGCTGTGGAGGAGTGGCATCGATAGCTATGGTAGTGAAACTGATAGTGTGGATGGAGACTGGTGTTGTGAGCTTAAGTTTGGCTTTTTTGGGTAATCGGTGCAGTAGCGCAGAATATTTTGGCTTTTTTGGATTTGAGTATGGAAATGTGGACTGATTTTGTGGATTTGAATAGCTGTGGAGGAGTGGCATCGATAGCTATGGTAGTGAAACTGATAGTGTGGATGGAGACTGGTGTTGTGAGCTTAAGTTTGGCTTTTTTGGGTAATCGGTGCAGTAGCGCAGAATATTTTGGCTTTTTTGGATTTGAGTATGGAAATGTGGACTGATTTTGTGGATTTGAATAGCTGTGGAGGAGTGGCATCGATAGCTATGGTAGTGAAACTGATAGTGTGGATGGAGACTGGTGTTGTGAGCTTAAGTTTGGCTTTTTTGGGTAATCGGTGCAGTAGCGCAGAATATTTTGGCTTTTTTGGATTTGAGTATGGAAATGTGGACTGATTTTGTGGATTTGAATAGCTGTGGAGGAGTGGCATCGATAGCTATGGTAGTGAAACTGATAGTGTGGATGGAGACTGGTGTTGTGAGCTTAAGTTTGGCTTTTTTGGGTAATCGGTGCAGTAGCGCAGAATATTTTGGCTTTTTTGGATTTGAGTATGGAAATGTGGACTGATTTTGTGGATTTGAATAGCTGTGGAGGAGTGGCATCGATAGCTATGGTAGTGAAACTGATAGTGTGGATGGAGACTGGTGTTGTGAGCTTAAGTTTGGCTTTTTTGGGTAATCGGTGCAGTAGCGCAGAATATTTTGGCTTTTTTGGATTTGAGTATGGAAATGTGGACTGATTTTGTGGATTTGAATAGCTGTGGAGGAGTGGCATCGATAGCTATGGTAGTGAAACTGATAGTGTGGATGGAGACTGGTGTTGTGAGCTTAAGTTTGGCTTTTTTGGGTAATCGGTGCAGTAGCGCAGAATATTTTGGCTTTTTTGGATTTGAGTATGGAAATGTGGACTGATTTTGTGGATTTGAATAGCTGTGGAGGAGTGGCATCGATAGCTATGGTAGTGAAACTGATAGTGTGGATGGAGACTGGTGTTGTGAGCTTAAGTTTGGCTTTTTTGGGTAATCGGTGCAGTAGCGCAGAATATTTTGGCTTTTTTGGATTTGAGTATGGAAATGTGGACTGATTTTGTGGATTTGAATAGCTGTGGAGGAGTGGCATCGATAGCTATGGTAGTGAAACTGATAGTGTGGATGGAGACTGGTGTTGTGAGCTTAAGTTTGGCTTTTTTGGGTAATCGGTGCAGTAGCGCAGAATATTTTGGCTTTTTTGGATTTGAGTATGGAAATGTGGACTGATTTTGTGGATTTGAATAGCTGTGGAGGAGTGGCATCGATAGCTATGGTAGTGAAACTGATAGTGTGGATGGAGACTGGTGTTGTGAGCTTAAGTTTGGCTTTTTTGGGTAATCGGTGCAGTAGCGCAGAATATTTTGGCTTTTTTGGATTTGAGTATGGAAATGTGGACTGATTTTGTGGATTTGAATAGCTGTGGAGGAGTGGCATCGATAGCTATGGTAGTGAAACTGATAGTGTGGATGGAGACTGGTGTTGTGAGCTTAAGTTTGGCTTTTTTGGGTAATCGGTGCAGTAGCGCAGAATATTTTGGCTTTTTTGGATTTGAGTATGGAAATGTGGACTGATTTTGTGGATTTGAATAGCTGTGGAGGAGTGGCATCGATAGCTATGGTAGTGAAACTGATAGTGTGGATGGAGACTGGTGTTGTGAGCTTAAGTTTGGCTTTTTTGGGTAATCGGTGCAGTAGCGCAGAATATTTTGGCTTTTTTGGATTTGAGTATGGAAATGTGGACTGATTTTGTGGATTTGAATAGCTGTGGAGGAGTGGCATCGATAGCTATGGTAGTGAAACTGATAGTGTGGATGGAGACTGGTGTTGTGAGCTTAAGTTTGGCTTTTTTGGGTAATCGGTGCAGTAGCGCAGAATATTTTGGCTTTTTTGGATTTGAGTATGGAAATGTGGACTGATTTTGTGGATTTGAATAGCTGTGGAGGAGTGGCATCGATAGCTATGGTAGTGAAACTGATAGTGTGGATGGAGACTGGTGTTGTGAGCTTAAGTTTGGCTTTTTTGGGTAATCGGTGCAGTAGCGCAGAATATTTTGGCTTTTTTGGATTTGAGTATGGAAATGTGGACTGATTTTGTGGATTTGAATAGCTGTGGAGGAGTGGCATCGATAGCTATGGTAGTGAAACTGATAGTGTGGATGGAGACTGGTGTTGTGAGCTTAAGTTTGGCTTTTTTGGGTAATCGGTGCAGTAGCGCAGAATATTTTGGCTTTTTTGGATTTGAGTATGGAAATGTGGACTGATTTTGTGGATTTGAATAGCTGTGGAGGAGTGGCATCGATAGCTATGGTAGTGAAACTGATAGTGTGGATGGAGACTGGTGTTGTGAGCTTAAGTTTGGCTTTTTTGGGTAATCGGTGCAGTAGCGCAGAATATTTTGGCTTTTTTGGATTTGAGTATGGAAATGTGGACTGATTTTGTGGATTTGAATAGCTGTGGAGGAGTGGCATCGATAGCTATGGTAGTGAAACTGATAGTGTGGATGGAGACTGGTGTTGTGAGCTTAAGTTTGGCTTTTTTGGGTAATCGGTGCAGTAGCGCAGAATATTTTGGCTTTTTTGGATTTGAGTATGGAAATGTGGACTGATTTTGTGGATTTGAATAGCTGTGGAGGAGTGGCATCGATAGCTATGGTAGTGAAACTGATAGTGTGGATGGAGACTGGTGTTGTGAGCTTAAGTTTGGCTTTTTTGGGTAATCGGTGCAGTAGCGCAGAATATTTTGGCTTTTTTGGATTTGAGTATGGAAATGTGGACTGATTTTGTGGATTTGAATAGCTGTGGAGGAGTGGCATCGATAGCTATGGTAGTGAAACTGATAGTGTGGATGGAGACTGGTGTTGTGAGCTTAAGTTTGGCTTTTTTGGGTAATCGGTGCAGTAGCGCAGAATATTTTGGCTTTTTTGGATTTGAGTATGGAAATGTGGACTGATTTTGTGGATTTGAATAGCTGTGGAGGAGTGGCATCGATAGCTATGGTAGTGAAACTGATAGTGTGGATGGAGACTGGTGTTGTGAGCTTAAGTTTGGCTTTTTTGGGTAATCGGTGCAGTAGCGCAGAATATTTTGGCTTTTTTGGATTTGAGTATGGAAATGTGGACTGATTTTGTGGATTTGAATAGCTGTGGAGGAGTGGCATCGATAGCTATGGTAGTGAAACTGATAGTGTGGATGGAGACTGGTGTTGTGAGCTTAAGTTTGGCTTTTTTGGGTAATCGGTGCAGTAGCGCAGAATATTTTGGCTTTTTTGGATTTGAGTATGGAAATGTGGACTGATTTTGTGGATTTGAATAGCTGTGGAGGAGTGGCATCGATAGCTATGGTAGTGAAACTGATAGTGTGGATGGAGACTGGTGTTGTGAGCTTAAGTTTGGCTTTTTTGGGTAATCGGTGCAGTAGCGCAGAATATTTTGGCTTTTTTGGATTTGAGTATGGAAATGTGGACTGATTTTGTGGATTTGAATAGCTGTGGAGGAGTGGCATCGATAGCTATGGTAGTGAAACTGATAGTGTGGATGGAGACTGGTGTTGTGAGCTTAAGTTTGGCTTTTTTGGGTAATCGGTGCAGTAGCGCAGAATATTTTGGCTTTTTTGGATTTGAGTATGGAAATGTGGACTGATTTTGTGGATTTGAATAGCTGTGGAGGAGTGGCATCGATAGCTATGGTAGTGAAACTGATAGTGTGGATGGAGACTGGTGTTGTGAGCTTAAGTTTGGCTTTTTTGGGTAATCGGTGCAGTAGCGCAGAATATTTTGGCTTTTTTGGATTTGAGTATGGAAATGTGGACTGATTTTGTGGATTTGAATAGCTGTGGAGGAGTGGCATCGATAGCTATGGTAGTGAAACTGATAGTGTGGATGGAGACTGGTGTTGTGAGCTTAAGTTTGGCTTTTTTGGGTAATCGGTGCAGTAGCGCAGAATATTTTGGCTTTTTTGGATTTGAGTATGGAAATGTGGACTGATTTTGTGGATTTGAATAGCTGTGGAGGAGTGGCATCGATAGCTATGGTAGTGAAACTGATAGTGTGGATGGAGACTGGTGTTGTGAGCTTAAGTTTGGCTTTTTTGGGTAATCGGTGCAGTAGCGCAGAATATTTTGGCTTTTTTGGATTTGAGTATGGAAATGTGGACTGATTTTGTGGATTTGAATAGCTGTGGAGGAGTGGCATCGATAGCTATGGTAGTGAAACTGATAGTGTGGATGGAGACTGGTGTTGTGAGCTTAAGTTTGGCTTTTTTGGGTAATCGGTGCAGTAGCGCAGAATATTTTGGCTTTTTTGGATTTGAGTATGGAAATGTGGACTGATTTTGTGGATTTGAATAGCTGTGGAGGAGTGGCATCGATAGCTATGGTAGTGAAACTGATAGTGTGGATGGAGACTGGTGTTGTGAGCTTAAGTTTGGCTTTTTTGGGTAATCGGTGCAGTAGCGCAGAATATTTTGGCTTTTTTGGATTTGAGTATGGAAATGTGGACTGATTTTGTGGATTTGAATAGCTGTGGAGGAGTGGCATCGATAGCTATGGTAGTGAAACTGATAGTGTGGATGGAGACTGGTGTTGTGAGCTTAAGTTTGGCTTTTTTGGGTAATCGGTGCAGTAGCGCAGAATATTTTGGCTTTTTTGGATTTGAGTATGGAAATGTGGACTGATTTTGTGGATTTGAATAGCTGTGGAGGAGTGGCATCGATAGCTATGGTAGTGAAACTGATAGTGTGGATGGAGACTGGTGTTGTGAGCTTAAGTTTGGCTTTTTTGGGTAATCGGTGCAGTAGCGCAGAATATTTTGGCTTTTTTGGATTTGAGTATGGAAATGTGGACTGATTTTGTGGATTTGAATAGCTGTGGAGGAGTGGCATCGATAGCTATGGTAGTGAAACTGATAGTGTGGATGGAGACTGGTGTTGTGAGCTTAAGTTTGGCTTTTTTGGGTAATCGGTGCAGTAGCGCAGAATATTTTGGCTTTTTTGGATTTGAGTATGGAAATGTGGACTGATTTTGTGGATTTGAATAGCTGTGGAGGAGTGGCATCGATAGCTATGGTAGTGAAACTGATAGTGTGGATGGAGACTGGTGTTGTGAGCTTAAGTTTGGCTTTTTTGGGTAATCGGTGCAGTAGCGCAGAATATTTTGGCTTTTTTGGATTTGAGTATGGAAATGTGGACTGATTTTGTGGATTTGAATAGCTGTGGAGGAGTGGCATCGATAGCTATGGTAGTGAAACTGATAGTGTGGATGGAGACTGGTGTTGTGAGCTTAAGTTTGGCTTTTTTGGGTAATCGGTGCAGTAGCGCAGAATATTTTGGCTTTTTTGGATTTGAGTATGGAAATGTGGACTGATTTTGTGGATTTGAATAGCTGTGGAGGAGTGGCATCGATAGCTATGGTAGTGAAACTGATAGTGTGGATGGAGACTGGTGTTGTGAGCTTAAGTTTGGCTTTTTTGGGTAATCGGTGCAGTAGCGCAGAATAATTTGGCTTTAATTGGATTTGAGTATGGAATGTGGACTGATTTTGTGGAATGAATAGCTTGGAGGATGTCATCGATAGCTATGGTAGTGAAACTGATAGAGTGGATGAGACAGGTGTTGAAAGATTGAGTTAGGCTTTTTTGGCAATTCGTGCATAAGCACAGAATTTTTTGGCTTTTTGGATTTGAGTATGGAAATGTGGACTGATTTTGTGGATTTGAATAGCTGTGGAGGAGTGGCATCGATAGCTATGGTAGTGAAACCTGTTAGTGTGGAGAAGGAGAATGGCGTTGTGGAGCTACAGTTTTTGTGCCTTTTTTGGTAATCGGTGCAGTAGCGCAGAATATTTTGGCTTTTTTGGATTTGAGTATGGAAATGTGGACTGATTTTGTGGATTTGAATAGCTGTGGAGGAGTGGCATCGATAGCTAAGGTAGTGAAACAGATAGTGTGGATTGGAGGACTGAGTTTGTGAGCTTAAGTTCTGCCCTTTTTTGGGTAATCGGTCAGTAGCGCAAATATTTTGGCTTTTGGATTTGAGTATGGAAATGTGGACTTATATTGTGGATTTGATAGCTGTTGAGTAGTGGCATCCGATAGGCATTGTAGTAAACTGAGTAGTGGGGGATGGAGACTGTATGCGAGCTTAAGTTTGGCTTTTTTGGGTAATCGGTGCAGTAGCGCAGAATATTTTGGCTTTTTTGGATTTGAGTATGGAAATGTGGACTGATTTTGTGGATTTGAATAGCTGTGGAGGAGTGGCATCGATAGCTATGGTAGTGAAACTGATAGTGTGGATGGAGACTGGTGTTGTGAGCTTAAGTTTGGCTTTTTTGGGTACTCGGTGCAGTAGCGCAGAATATTTTGGCTTTTTTGGATTTGAGTATGGAAATGTGGACTGATTTTGTGGATTTGAATAGCTGTGGAGGAGTGGCATCGATAGCTATGGTAGTGAAACTGATAGTGTGGATGGAGACTGGAGGGTTGTGGAGCTTGAATTTGGCTTTTTTGGTAATCGGTCAGTAGGCGCAGAATATTTTGGCTTTTTTGGATTTGAGTATGAAATTGACTGATTTTTTATGATTTGCATAGCTGTGGAAGGAGTGCATCGAAAGCTATGATAGTGAAACTGATAGTGTTGAAGGAACTGGTGCTGGCTTTTTTGGGTAATCGTTGCAGTAGAGCGCCGAATATTTTGCTTTTTCTTGGATTGAGTATGGAGATGTGACTGATTTTGTGGATTTGAATAATCGGTGGAGAGTGGGCATCATACTATGTAGTGAAACGATAGTAGTGGATGGAAACGTGTTGTAAACTGAATTTTTGGCTTTTTGGGAAACTCGGTGCAAGTACGCAGAATATTTTTGTTTGCTTTTTGGATTGAGTATGGAAATGTGACTGATGTTGTGGATTTGAATAGCTGTGGAGGAGTGCAAAGCTGATGCTATGGTTATGAAACTCATAGTGCGGATGCGAGACTGGTGTGTGAGCTTAATTGTGGCTTTTTTGGGTAATCGGTGCAGTAGCGCAGAATATTTTGGCTTTTTTGGATTTGAGTATGGAAATGTGGACTGATTTTGTGGATTTGAATAGCTGTGGAGGAGTGGCATCGATAGCTATGGTAGTGAAACTGATAGTGTGGAAGGAGACTTGTGTTGTGAGCTTAAGTTTGGCTTTTTTGGGTAATCGGTGCAGTAGCGCAGAATATTTTGGCTTTTTTGGATTTGAGTATGGAAATGTGGACTGATTTTGTGTGGATTTGAAGAGGCTGTGGAGAGTGGCCATCGATAGCTCTGGTAGTGAAACTGATAGTGTGGATGGAGACTGGTGTTGTGAGCTTGAGTTTTTGGCTTTTTTGGGTAATCGGTGCAGTAGCGCAGAATATTTTGGCTTTTTTGGATTTGAGTATGGAAATGTGGACTGATTTTGTGGATTTGAATAGCTGTGGAGGAGTGGCATCGATAGCTATGCGCAATGAAACGATAGTGTGGAAGGAGACTGGTGTGTGAGCTCAGTTTTTTTTTTCCTTTTTTGGGTAATCGTGCTAGTCCGCAGAATATTTTGGCTTTTTGGATTTGATTATGGAAAATGGGACTCATTTTGTGATTAGAAATAGCTGTGGAGAGTGGCATCGATAGCTATGTAGTGAAACTGATAGTGTGGATGAAACTGTGTTGTGAGCTTTAAGTTGGCTTTTTTGGTAATCGGTGCAGTAGCGCAGAATATTTTGGCTTTTTTGGATTTGAGTATGGAAATGTGGACTGATTTTGTGGATTTGAATAGCTGTGGAGGAGTGGCATCGATAGCTATGGTAGTGAAACTGATAGTGTGGATGGAGACTGGTGTTGTTAGCTTAAGTTTGGCTTTTTTGGGTAATCGGTGCAGTAGCGCAGAATATTTTGGCTTTTTTGATTTGAGTATGGAAATGTGGACTGATTTTGTGGATTTGAATAGCTGTGGAGGAGTGGCATCGATAGCTATGGTAGTGAACCTGATAGTGTGATGGAAACGGTGTTGTAAGCTGAGTTGGCTTTTTTTGTGCAATCGTTGCAGTAGCGTCAGAAATTTTTTAAGCTTTAATTGGATTTGAGTATGGAAATGTGGACTGATTTTGTGGATTTGAATAGCTGTGGAGGAGTGGCATCGATAGCTATGGTAGTGAAACTGATAGTGTGCATGGAGACTGGTGTTGTGAGTTTAATTTTGGCTTTTTTGGGTAATCGGTGCAGTAGCGCAGAATATTTTGGCTTTTTTGGATTTGAGTATGGAAATGTGGACTGATTTTGTGGATTTGAATAGCTGTGGAGGAGTGGCATCGATAGCTATGGTAGTGAAACTGATAGTGTGCATGGAGACTGGTGTTGTGAGTTTAATTTTGGCTTTTTTGGGTAATCGGTGCAGTAGCGCAGAATATTTTGGCTTTTTTGGATTTGAGTATGGAAATGTGGACTGATTTTGTGGATTTGAATAGCTGTGGAGGAGTGGCATCGATAGCTATGGTAGTGAAACTGATAGTGTGGATGGAGACTGGTGTTGTAAAGCTTAAGTTTGGCCTTTTTTGAGGTTAATCGGTGCAGATAGCGCAGAATATTTTGGCTTTTTTGGATTTGAGTATGGAAATGTGGACTGATTTTGTGGATTTGAATAGCTGTGGAGGAGTGGCATCGATAGCTATGGTAGTGAAACTGATAGTGTGGCGATGGGAAACTGGGTGTTGTGAGCTTAAGTTTGCATTTTTTGGGGGCAAATCGTGCAGTAGCGCAGAATATTTTGGCTTTTTTGGATTTGAGTATGGAAATGTGGACTGATTTTGTGGATTTGAATAGCTGTGGAGGAGTGGCATCGATAGCTATGGTAGTGAAACTGATAGTGTGGATGGAGACTGGTGTTGTAAGCTTAAGTTTGGCTTTTTTGGGTAATCGGTGCAGTAGCGCAGAATATTTTGGCTTTTTTGGATTTGAGTATGGAAATGTGGACTGATTTTGTGGATTTGAATAGCTGTGGAGGAGTGGCATCGATAGCTATGGTAGTGAAACTGATAGTGTGGAAGGAGACTGGTGTTGTGAGCTTAAGTTTGGCTTTTTTGGGTAATCGGTGCAGTAGCGCAGAATATTTTGGCTTTTTTGGATCATTTGAGTATGGAAATGGGGACTGATTTTGTGGATTTGAATAGCTGTGGAGGAGTGGCATCGATAGCTATGGTAGTGAAACTGATAGTGTGGATGGAGACTGGTGTTGCGAGCTTAAGTTTGGCTTTTTTGGGTAATCGGTGCAGTAGCGCAGAATATTTTGGCTTTTTTTTTGGATTTGAGTATGGAAATGTGGACTGATTTTGTGGATTTGAATAGCTGTGGAGGAGTGGCATCGATAGCTATGGTAGTGAAACTGATAGTGTGGATGGAGACTGGTGTTGCGAGCTTAAGTTTGGCTTTTTTGGGTAATCGGTGCAGTAGCGCAAAATTTTTTTTTTTTTTTGGATTTGAGTATGGAAATGTGGACTGATTTTATGGATTTGAATAGCTGTGGAGGAGTGGCATCGATAGCTATGGTAGTGAAACCGATAGTGTGGATGGAGACTGGTGTTGTGAGCTTAAGTTTGGCTTTTTTGGGTAATCGGTGCAGTAGCGCAGAATATTTTGGCTTTTTTGGATTTGAGTATGGAAATGTGGACTGATTTTGTGGATTTGAATAGCTGTGGAGGAGTGGCATCGATAGCTATGGTAGTGAAACTGATAGTGTGGATGGAGACTGGTGTTGTGAGCTTAAGTTTGGCTTTTTTGGGTAATCGGTGCAGTAGCGGAGAATATTTTGGCTTTTTTGGATTTGAGTATGGAAATGTGGACTGATTTTGTGGATTTGAATAGCTGTGGAGGAGTGGCATCGATAGCTATGGTAGTGAAACTGATAGTGTGGGGATGTAGACTGGTGTTTGTGAGCTTAAGTTTTGGCTTTTTGGGTAAATCGTTCGGTGCAGTAGCGCAGAATATTTTGGCTTTTTGGATTTGAGTATGGAAATGTGGACTGATTTTGTGGATTTGAATAGCTGTGGAGGAGTGGCATCGATAGCTATGGTAGTGAAACTGATAGTGTGGATGGAGACTGGTGTTGGTTGTTTTTATTTTTTAGTGTTTTGAGCTTAAGTTTGGCTTTTTTGGGTAATCGGTGCAGTAGCGCAGAATATTTTGGGTTTTTTGGATTTGAGTATGGAAATGTGGACTGATTTTGTGGATTTGAATAGCTGTGGAGGAGTGGCATCGATAGCTATGGTAGTGAAACTGATAGTGTGGATGGAGACTGGTGTTGTGAGCTTAATTTTGGCTTTTTTGGGCAATCGGTGCAGTAGCGCAGAATATTTTGGCTTTTTTGGATTTGAGTATGGAAATGTGGACTGATTTTGTGGATTTGAATAGCTGTGGAGGAGTGGCATCGATAGCTATGGTAGTGAAACTGATAGTGTGGATGTAGACTGGTGTTGTGAGCTTAAGTTTGGCTTTTCTGGGCAATCGTAGGAGTAGCGCAGAATATTTTGGCTTTTTTGGATTTGAGTATCGAAATGTGGACTGATTTTGTGGATTTGAATAGCTGTGGAGGAGTGCATCGATAGCTATGGTAGTGAAACTGATAGTGTTGGGATGGAGACTGGTGTTTGCGAGCTTATTTTGGCTTTTTTGGGCAATCGGTGCAGTAGCGCAGAATATTTTGGCTTTTTTGGATTTGAGTATGGAAATGTGGACTGATTTTGTGGATTTGAATAGCTGTGGAGGAGTGGCATCGATAGCTATGGGAGTGAAACTGATAGTGTGGATGGAGACTAGTGTTGTGAGCTTAAGTTTGGCTTTTTTGGGTAATCGGTGCAGTAGCGCAGAATATTTTGGCTTTTTTGGATTTGAGTATGGAAATGTGGACTGATTTTGTGGATTTGAATAGCTGTGGAGGAGTGGCATCGATAGCTATGGTAGTGAAACTGATAGTGTGGATGGAGACTGGTGTTGTGAGCTTAAGTTTGGCTTTTTTGGGTAATCGGTGCAGTAGCGCAGAATATTTTGGGTTTTTTGGATTTGAGTATGGAAATGTGACTGATTTTGTGGATTTGAATAGCTGTGGAGGAGTGGCATCGATAGCTATGGTAGTGAAACTGATAGTGTGGATGGAGACTGGTGTTGTGAGCTTAAGTTTGGCTTTTTTGGGTAATCGGTGCAGTAGCGCAGAATATTTTGGCTTTTTTTGGATTTGAGTATGGAAATGTGGACTGATTTTGTGGATTTGAATAGCTGTGGAGGAGTGGCATCGATAGCTATGGTAGTGAAACTGATAGTGTGGATGTAGACTGGTGTTGTGAGCTTCATTTTTTGGCTTTTTTGGGTAATCGGTGCAGTAGCGCAGAATATTTTGGCTCTTCGGATTTGAGTATGGAAATGTGGACTGATTTTGTGGATTTGAATAGCTGTGGAGGAGTGGCATCGATAGCTATGGTAGTGAAACTGATAGTGTGGATGGAGACTGGTGTTGTAAGCTTAAGTTTGGCTTTTTTGGATAATCGGTGCAGTAGCGCAGAATATTTTGGCTTTTTTGGATTTGAGTATGGAAATGTGGACTGATTTTGTGGATTTGAATAGCTGTGGAGGAGTGGCATCGATAGCTATGGTAGTGAAACTGATAGTGTGGATGGAGACTGGTGTTGTGAGCTTAATTTTGGCTTTTTTGGGTAATCGGTGCAGTAGCGCAGAATATTTGGCTTTTTTGGATTTGAGTATGGAAATGTGGACTGATTTTGTGGATTTGAATAGCTGTGGAGGAGTGGCATCGATAGCTATGGTAGTGAAACTGATAGTGTGGATGGAGACTGGTGTTGTGAGCTTAAGTTTTTGCCTTTTTTGGGTAATCGGTGCAGTAGCGCAGAATATTTTGGCTTTTTTGGATTTGAGTATGGAAATGTGGACTGATTTTGTGGATTTGAATAGCTGTGGAGGAGTGGCATCGATAGCTATGGTAGTGAAACTGATAGTGTGGATGGAGACTGGTGTTGTGAGCTTAATTTTGGCTTTTTTGGGTAATCGGTGCAGTAGCGCAGAATATTTTGGCTTTTTTGGATTTGAGTATGGAAATGTGGACTGATTTTGTGGATTTGAATAGCTGTGGAGGAGTGGCATCGATAGCTATGGTAGTGAAACTGATAGTGTGGATGGAGAATGGTGTTGCGAGCTTAAGTTTGGCTTTTTTGGGTAATCGGTGCAGTAGCGCAGAATATTTTGGCTTTTTTGGATTTGAGTATGGAAATGTGGACTGATTTTGTGGATTTGAATAGCTGTGGAGGAGTGGCATCGATAGCTATGGTAGTGAAACTGATAGTGTGGATGGAGACTGGTGTTGTGAGCTTAAGTTTGGCTTTTTTGGGCAATCGGTGCAGTAGCGCAGAATATTTTGGCTTTTTTGGATTTGAGTATGGAAATGTGGACTGATTTTGTGGATTTGAATAGCTGTGGAGGAGTGGCATCGATAGCTATGGTAGTGAAACTCATAGTGTGGATGGAGACTGGTGTTGTGAGCTTAATTTTGGCTTTTTTGGGTAATCGGTGCAGTAGCGCAGAATATTTTGGCTTTTTGGATTTGAGTATGGAAATGTGGACTGATTTTGTGGATTTGAATAGCTGTGGAGGAGTGGCATCGATAGCTATGGTAGTGAAACT
This sequence comes from Prostheceraeus crozeri, assembly GCA_907163375.1. Lineage (NCBI taxonomy): Eukaryota > Metazoa > Platyhelminthes > Polycladida > Euryleptidae > Prostheceraeus > Prostheceraeus crozeri. Next base: position 35,682 of record CAJQUW010015304.1, read on the forward strand.
GATAGTGTGGATGGAGACTGGTGTTGCGAGCTTAATTTTGGCTTTTTTGGGTAATCGGTGCAGTAGCGCAGAATATTTTGGCTTTTTTGGATTTGAGTATGGAAATGTGGACTGATTTTGTGGATTTGAATAGCTGTGGAGGAGTGGCATCGATAGCTATGGTAGTGAAACTCATAGTGCGGATGGAGACTGGTGTTGTGAGCTTAAGTTTGGCTTTTTTGGGTAATCGGTGCAGTAGCGCAGAATATTTTGGCTTTTTTGGATTTGAGTATGGAAATGTGGACTGATTTTGTGGATTTGAATAGCTGTGGAGGAGTGGCATCGATAGCTATGGTAGAGAAACTGATAGTGTGGATGGAGACTGGTGTTGTGAGATTCAGTTTTTGGCTTTTTTGGGTAATCGGTGCAGTAGCGCAGAATATTTTGGCTTTTTTGGATTTGAGTATGGAAATGTGGACTGATTTTGTGGATTTGAATAGCTGTGGAGGAGTGGCATCGATAGCTATGGTAGTGAAACTGATAGTGTGGATGGAGACTGGTGTTGCGAGCTTAATTTTGGCTTTTTTGGGTAATCTGTGTAGTAGCGCAGAATGTTTTGGCTTTTTGGATTTGAGTATGGAAATGTGGACTGATTTTGTGGATTTGAATAGCTGTGGAGGAGTGGCATCGATAGCTATGGTAGTGAAACTGATAGTGTGGATGGAGACTGGTGTTGTGAGCTTAATTTTGGCTTTTTTGGGTAATCGGTGCAGTAGCGCAGAATATTTTTGCTTTTTTGGATTTGAGTATGGAAATGTGGACTGATTTTGTGGATTTGAATAGCTGTGGAGGAGTGGCATCGATAGCTATGGTAGTGAAACTGATAGTGTGGATGGAGACTGGTGTTGGGAGCTTAATTTTGGCTTTTTTGGGTAATCGGTGCAGTAGCGCAGAATATTTTGGCTTTTTTGGATTTGAGTATGGAAATATGGACTGATTTTGTGGATTTGAATAGCTGTGGAGGAGTGGCATCGATAGCTATGGTAGTGAAACTGATAGTGCGAATGGAGACTGGTGTTGTGAGCTTAAGTTTGGCTTTTTTGGGTAATTGGTGCAGTAGCGCAGAATATTTTGGCTTTTTTGGATTTGAGTATGGAAATGTGGACTGATTTTGTGGATTTGAATAGCTGTGGAGGAGTGGCATCGATAGCTATGGTAGTGAAACTGATAGTGTGGATGGAGACTGGTGTTGTGAGCTTAAGTTTGGCTTTTTTGGGTAATCGGTGCAGTAGCGCAGAATATTTTGGCTTTTTGGATTTGAGTATGGAAATGTGGACTGATTTTGTGGATTTGAATAGCTGTGGAGGAGTGGCATCGATAGCTATGGTAGTGAAACTGATAGTGTGGATGGAGACTGGTGTTGTGAGCTTAATTTTGGCTTTTTTGGGTAATCGGTATAGTAGCGCAGAATATTTTGGCTTTTTTGGATTTGAGTATGGAAATGTGGACTGATTTTGTGGATTTGAATAGCTGTGGAGGAGTGGCATCGATAGCTATGGTAGTGAAACTGATAGTGTGGATGGAGACTGGTGTTGTAAGCTTGAGTTTGGCTTTTTTGGGAAATCGGTGCAGTAGCGCAGAATATTTTGGCTTTTTTGGATTTGAGTATGGAAATGTGGACTGATTTTGTGGATTTGAATAGCTGTGGAGGAGTGGCATCGATAGCTATGGTAGTGAAACTGATAGTGCGGATGGAGACTGGTGTTGTGAGCTTAAGTTTGGCTTTTTTGGGTAATCGGTGCAGTAGCGCAGAATATTTTGGCTTTTTTGGATTTGAGTATGGAAATGTGGACTGATTTTGTGGATTTGAATAGCTGTGGAGGAGTGGCATCGATAGCTATGGTAGTGAAACTGATAGTGTGGATGGAGACTGGTGTTGTGAGCTTAATTTTGGCTTTTTTGGGTAATCTGTGTAGTAGCGCAGAATATTTTGGCTTTTTTGGATTTGAGTATGGAAATGTGGACTGATTTTGTGGATTTGAATAGCTGTGGAGGAGTGGCATCGATAGCTATGTTAGTGAAACTGATAGTGTGGATGGAGACTGGTGTTGTGAGCTTAAGTTTGGCTTTTTTGGGTAATCGGTGCAGTAGCGCAGAATATTTTGGCTTTTTTGGATTTGAGTATGGAAATGTGGACTGATTTTGTGGATTTGAATAGCTGTGGAGCAGTGGCATCGATAGCTATGGTAGTGAAACTGATAGTGTGGAAGGAGACTGGTGTTATGAGCTTAATTGTGGCTTTTTTGGGTAATCGGTGCAGTAGCGCAGAATATTTTGGCTTTTTTGGATTTGAGTATGGAAATGTGGACTGATTTTGTGGATTTGAATAGCTGTGGAGGAGTGGCATCGATAGCTATGGTAGTGAAACTGATAGTGTGGATGGAGACTGGTGTTGTAAGCTTAAGTTTGGCTTTTTTGGGTAATCGGTGCAGTAGCGCAGAATATTTTGGCTTTTTTGGATTTGAGTATGGAAATGTGGACTGATTTTGTGGATTTGAATAGCTGTGGAGGAGTGGCATCGATAGCTATGGTAGTGAAACTCATAGTGCGGATGGAGACTGGTGTTGTGAGCTTAAGTTTGGCTTTTTTGGGTAATCGGTGCAGTAGCGCAGAATATTTTGGCTTTTTTGGATTTGAGTATGGAAATGTGGACTGATTTTGTGGATTTGAATAGCTGTGGAGGAGTGGCATCGATAGCTATGGTAGTGAAACTGATAGTGTGGATGGAGACTGGTGTTGTGAGCTTAATTTTGGCTTTTTTGGTAATCGGTGCAGTAGCGCAGAATATTTTGGCTTTTTTGGATTTGAGTATGGAAATGTGGACTGATTTTGTGGATTTGAATAGCTGTGGAGGAGTGGCATCGATAGCTATGGTAGTGAAACTGATAGTGTGGATGGAGACTGGTGTTGTAAGCTTAAGTTTGGCTTTTTTGGGTAATCGGTGCAGTAGCGCAGAATATTTTGGCTTTTTTGGATTTGAGTATGGAAATGTGGACTGATTTTATGGATTTGAATAGCTGTGGAGGAGTGGCATCGATAGCTATGGTAGTGAAACTGATAGTGTGGATGGAGACTGGTGTTGTGAGCTTAATTTTGGCTTTTTTGGGTAATCGGTGCAGTAGCGCAGAATATTTTGGCTTTTTTGGATTTGAGTATGGAAATGTGGACTGATTTTGTGGATTTGAATAGCTGTGGAGGAGTGGCATCGATAGCTATGGTAGTGAAACTGATAGTGTGGATGGAGACTGGTGTTGTAAGCTTGAGTTTGGCTTTTTTGGGCAATCGGTGCAGTAGCGCAGAATATTTTGGCTTTTTTGGATTTGAGTATGGAAATGTGGACTGATTTTGTGGATTTGAATAGCTGTGGAGGAGTGGCATCGATAGCTATGGTAGTGAAACTGATAGTGTGGATGGAGACTGGTGTTGTGAGCTTAAGTTTGGCTTTTTTGGGTAATCGGTGCAGTAGCGCAGAATATTTTGGCTTTTTTTTTGGATTTGAGTATGGAAATGTGGACTGATTTTGTGGATTTGAATAGCTGTGGAGGAGTGGCATCGATAGCTATGGTAGTGAAACTGATAGTGTGGATGTAGACTGGTGTTGCGAGCTTAAGTTTGGCTTTTTTGGGCATTCGGTGCAGTAGCGCAGAATATTTTGGCTTTTTTTGGATTTGAGTATGGAAATGTGGACTGATTTTGTGTATTTGAATAGCTGTGGAGGAGTGGCATCGATAGCTATGGTAGTGAAACTGATAGTGTGGATGGAGACTGGTGTTGTAAGCTTAAGTTTGGCTTTTTTGGGTAATCGGTGCAGTAGCGCAGAATATTTTGGCTTTTTTGGATTTGAGTATGGAAATGTGGACTGATTTTGTGGATTTAAATAGCTGTGGAGGAGTGGCATCGATAGCTATGGTAGTGAAACTGATAGTGACGATGGAGACTGGTGTTGTGAGCTTAATTTTGGCTTTTTTGGGTAATCGGTGCAGTAGCGCAGAATATTTTGGCTTTTTTGGATTTGAGTATGGAAATGTGGACTGATTTTGTGGATTTGAATAGCTGTGGAGGAGTGGCATCGATAGCTATGGTAGTGAAACTGATAGTGTGGATGGAGACTGGTGTTGTGAGCTTAATTTTGGCTTTTTTGGGCAATCGGTGCAGTAGCGCAGAATATTTTGGCTTTTTTGGATTTGAGTATGGAAATGTGGACTGATTTTGTGGATTTGAATAGCTGTGGAGGAGTGGCATCGATAGCTATGGTAGTGAAACTGATAGTGTGGATGGAGACTGGTGTTGTGAGCTTAAGTTTGGCTTTTTTGGGTAATCGGTGCAGTAGCGCAGAATATTTTGGCTTTTTTGGATTTGAGTATGGAAATGTGGACTGATTTTGTGGATTTGAATAGCTGTGGAGGAGTGGCATCGATAGCTATGGTAGTGAAACTGATAGTGTGGATGGAGACTGGTGTTGCGAGCTTAAGTTTGGCTTTTGTGGGTAATCGGTGCAGTAGCGCAGAATATTTTGGCTTTTTTGGATTTGAGTATGGAAATGTGGACTGATTTTATGGATTTGAATAGCTGTGGAGGAGTGGCATCGATAGCTATGGTAGTGAAACTGATAGTGTGGATGGAGACTGGTGTTGCGAGCTTAATTTTGGCTTTTTTGGGTAATCGGTGCAGTAGCGCAGAATATTTTGGCTTTTTTGGATTTGAGTATGGAAATGTGGACTGATTTTGTGGATTTGAATAGCTGTGGAGGAGTGGCATCGATAGCTATGGTAGTGAAACTGATAGTGTGGATGGAGACTGGTGTTGTGAGCTTAATTTTGGCTTTTTTGGGTAATCGGTGCAGTAGCGCAGAATATTTTGGCTTTTTTGGATTTGAGTATGGAAATGTGGACTGATTTTGTGGATTTGAATAGCTGTGGAGGAGTGGCATCGATAGCTATGGTAGTGAAACTGATAGTGTGGATGGAGACTGGTGTTGCCAGCTTAAGTTTGGCTTTTTTGGGTAATCGGTGCAGTAGCGCAGAATATTTTGGCTTTTTTGGATTTGAGTATGGAAATGTGGACTGATTTTGTGGATTTGAATAGCTGTGGAGGAGTGGCATCGATAGCTATGGTAGTGAAACTGATAGTGTGGATGGAGACTGGTGTTGTGAGCTTAAGTTTGGCTTTTTTGGGTAATCGGTGCAGTAGCGCAGAATATTTTGGCTTTTTTGGATTTGAGTATGGAAATGTGGACTGATTTTATGGATTTGAATAGCTGTGGAGGAGTGGCATCGATAGCTATGGTAGTGAAACTCATAGTGCGGATGTAGACTGGTGTTGTGAGCTTAATTTTGGCTTTTTGGGTAATCGGTGCAGTAGCGCAGAATATTTTGGCTTTTTTGGATTTGAGTATGGAAATGTGGACTGATTTTGTGGATTTGAATAGCTGTGGAGGAGTGGCATCGATAGCTATGGTAGTGAAACTGATAGTGTGGATGGAGACTGGTGTTGTGAGCTTGAGTTTGGCTTTTTTGGGTAATCGGTGCAGTAGCGCAGAATATTTTGGCTTTTTTGGATTTGAGTATGGAAATGTGGACTGATTTTGTGGATTTGAATAGCTGTGGAGGAGTGGCATCGATAGCTATGGTAGTGAAACTGATAGTGTGGATGGAGACTGGTGTTGTGAGCTTAAGTTTGGCTTTTTGGGGTAATCGGTGCAGTAGCGCAGAATATTTTGGCTTTTTTGGATTTGAGTATGGAAATGTGGACTGATTTTGTGGATTTGAATAGCTGTGGAGGAGTGGCATCGATAGCTATGTAGTGAAACTGATAGTGTGGATGGAGACTGGTGTTGTGAGCTTAAGTTTGGCTTTTTTGGGTAATCGGTGCAGTAGCGCAGAATATTTTGGCTTTTTTGGATTTGAGTATGGAAATGTGGACTGATTTTGTGGATTTGAATAGCTGTGGAGGAGTGGCATCGATAGCTATGTAGTGAAACTGATAGTGTGGATGGAGACTGGTGTTGTGAGCTTAATTTTGGCTTTTTTGGGTAATCGGTGCAGTAGCGCAGAATATTTTGGCTTTTTTGGATTTGAGTATGGAAATGTGGACTGATTTTGTGGATTTGAATAGCTGTGGAGGAGTGGCATCGATAGCTATGGTAGTGGAACTGATAGTGTGGATGGAGACTGGTGTTGTGAGCTTAAGTTTGGCTTTTTTGGGCAATCGGTGCAGTAGCGCAGAATATTTTGGCTTTTTTGGATTTGAGTATGGAAATGTGGACTGATTTTGTGGATTTGAATAGCTGTGGAGGAGTGGCATCGATAGCTATGGTAGTGAAACTGATAGTGTGGATGGAGACTGGTGTTGTGAGCTTAAGTTTGGCTTTTTTGGGTAATCGGTGCAGTAGCGCAGAATATTTTGGCTTTTTTGGATTTGAGTATGGAAATGTGGACTGATTTTGTGGATTTGAATAGCTGTGGAGGAGTGGCATCGATAGCTATGGTAGTGAAACTGATAGTGTGGATGGAGACTGGTGTTGTGAGCTTAATTTTGGCTTTTTTGGGTAATCTGTGTAGTAGCGCAGAATATTTTGGCTTTTTTGGATTTGAGTATGGAAATGTGGACTGATTTTGTGGATTTGAATAGCTGTGGAGGAGTGGCATCGATAGCTATGGTAGTGAAACTGATAGTGTGGATGGAGACTGGTGTTGTGAGCTTGAGTTTGGCTTTTTTGGGTAATCGGTGCAGTAGCGCAGAATATTTTGGCTTTTTTAGATTTGAGTATGGAAATGTGGACTGATTTTGTGGATTTGAATAGCTGTGGAGGAGTGGCATCGATAGCTATGGTAGTGAAACTGATAGTGTGGATGGAGACTGGTGTTGTGAGCTTAATTTTGGCTTTTTTGGGTAATCGGTGCAGTAGCGCAGAATATTTTGGCTTTTTTGGATTTGAGTATGGAAATGTGGACTGATTTTGTGGATTTGAATAGCTGTGGAGGAGTGGCATCGATAGCTATGGTAGTGAAACTGATAGTGTGGATGGAGACTGGTGTTGTGAGCTTCAGTTTTTGCCTTTTTTGGGTAATCGGTGCAGTAGCGCAGAATATTTTGGCTTTTTTGGATTTGAGTATGGAAATGTGGACTGATTTTGTGGATTTGAATAGCTGTGGAGGAGTGGCATCGATAGCTATGGTAGTGAAACTCATAGTGAGGATGTAGACTGGTGTTGTGAGCTTAATTTTGGCTTTTTTGGGTAATCGGTGCAGTAGCGCAGAATATTTTGGCTTTTTTGGATTTGAGTATGGAAATGTGGATTTGAATAGCTGTGGAGGAGTGGCATCGATAGCTATGGTAGTGAAACTGATAGTGTGGATGGAGACTGGTGTTGTGAGCTTAATTTTGGCTTTTTTGGGTAATCGGTGCAGTAGCGCAGAATATTTTGGCTTTTTTGATTTGAGTATGGAAATGTGGACTGATTTTGTGGATTTGAATAGCTGTGGAGGAGTGGCATCGATAGCTATGGTAGTGAAACTGATAGTGTGGATGGAGACTGGTGTTGTGAGCTTAATTTTGGCTTTTTGGGTAATCGGTGCAGTAGCGCAGAATATTTTGGCTTTTTTGGATTTGAGTATGGAAATGTGGACTGATTTTATGGATTTGAATAGCTGTGGAGGAGTGGCATCGATAGCTATGGTAGTGAAACTCATAGTGCGGATGGAGACTGGTGTTGTGAGCTTAATTTTGGCTTTTTTGGGTAATCGGTGCAGTAGCGCAGAATATTTTGGCTTTTTTGGATTTGAGTATGGAAATGTGGACTGATTTTGTGGATTTGAATAGCTGTGGAGGAGTGGCATCGATAGCTATGGTAGTGAAACTGATAGTGTGGATGGAGACTGGTGTTGTGAGCTTAATTTTGGCTTTTTGGGTAATCGGTGCAGTAGCGCAGAATATTTTGGCTTTTTTGGATTTGAGTATGGAAATGTGGACTGATTTTGTGGATTTGAATAGCTGTGGAGGAGTGGCATCGATAGCTATGGTAGTGAAACTGATAGTGTGGATGGAGACTGGTGTTGTGAGCTTAATTTTGGCTTTTTTGGGTAATCGGTGCAGTAGCGCAGAATATTTTGGCTTTTTTGGATTTGAGTATGGAAATGTGGACTGATTTTGTGGATTTGAATAGCTGTGGAGGAGTGGCATCGATAGCTATGGTAGTGAAACTGATAGTGTGGATGGAGACTGGTGTTGTGAGCTTCAGTTTTTGGCTTTTTTGGGTAATCGGTGCAGTAGCGCAGAATATTTTGGCTTTTTTGGATTTGAGTATGGAAATGTGGACTGATTTTGTGGATTTGAATAGCTGTGGAGGAGTGGCATCGATAGCTATGGTAGTGAAACTGATAGTGTGGATGGAGACTGGTGTTGTGAGCTTAATTTTGGCTTTTTTGGGTAATCGGTGTAGTAGCGCAGAATATTTTGGCTTTTTTGGATTTGAGTATGGAAATGTGGACTGATTTTATGGATTTGAATAGCTGTGGAGGAGTGGCATCGATAGCTATGGTAGTGAAACTGATAGTGTGGATGGAGACTGGTGTTGTGAGCTTAAGTTTGGCTTTTTTGGGTAATCGGTGTAGTAGCGCAGAATATTTTGGCTTTTTTGGATTTGAGTATGGAAATGTGGACTGATTTTGTGGATTTGAATAGCTGTGGAGGAGTGGCATCGATAGCTATGGTAGTGAAACTGATAGTGTGGATGGAGACTGGTGTTGTGAATTTGAGTTTGGCTTTTTTGGGTAATCGGTGCAGTAGCGCAGAATATTTTGGCTTTTTTGGATTTGAGTATGGAAATGTGGACTGATTTTGTGGATTTGAATAGCTGTGGAGGAGTGGCATCGATAGCTATGGTAGTGAAACTGATAGTGTGGATGGAGACTGGTGTTGTGAGCTTCAGTTTTTGGCTTTTTTGGGTAATCGGTGCAGTAGCGCAGAATATTTTGGCTTTTTTGGATTTGAGTATGGAAATGTGGACTGATTTTGTGGATTTGAATAGCTGTGGAGGAGTGGCATCGATAGCTATGGTAGTGAAACTGATAGTGTGGATGGAGACTGGTGTTGTGAGCTTAATTTTGGCTTTTTTGGGTAATCGGTGCAGTAGCGCAGAATATTTTGGCTTTTTTGGATTTGAGTATGGAAATGTGGACTGATTTTGTGGATTTGAATAGCTGTGGAGGAGTGGCATCGATAGCTATGGTAGTGAAACCGATAGTGTGGATGGAGACTGGTGTTGCGAGCTTAAGTTTGGCTTTTTTGGATAATCGATGCAGTAGCGCAGAATGTTTTGGCTTTTTTGTATTTGAGTATGGAAATGTGGACTGATTTTATGGATTTGAATAGCTGTGGAGGAGTGGCATCGATAGCTATGGTAGTGAAACTGATAGTGTGGATGGAGACTGGTGTTGTGAGCTTAAGTTTGGCTTTTTGGGTAATCGGTGCAGTAGCGCAGAATATTTTGGCTTTTTTGGATTTGAGTATGGAAATGTGGACTGATTTTGTGGATTTGAATAGCTGTGGAGGAGTGGCATCGATAGCTATGGTAGTGAAACTCATAGTGCGGATGTAGACTGGTGTTGTGAGCTTAATTTTGGCTTTTTGGGGAGTCGGTGCAGTAGCGCAGAATATTTTGGCTTTTTTGGATTTGAGTATGGAAATGTGGACTGATTTTGTGGATTTGAATAGCTGTGGAGGAGTGGCATCGATAGCTATGGTAGTGAAACTGATAGTGTGGATGGAGACTGGTGTTGTGAGCTTAAGTTTGGCTTTTTTGGGTAATCGGTGCAGTAGCGCAGAATATTTTGGCTTTTTTGGATTTGAGTATGGAAATGTGGACTGATTTTGTGGATTTGAATAGCTGTGGAGGAGTGGCATCGATAGCTATGGTAGTGAAACTCATAGTGTGGATGGAGACTGGTGTTGTGAGCTTAATTTTGGCTTTTTTGGGTAATCGGTGCAGTAGCGCAGAATATTTTGGCTTTTTTGGATTTGAGTATGGAAATGTGGACTGATTTTGTGGATTTGAATAGCTGTGGAGGAGTGGCATCGATAGCTATGGTAGTGAAACTGATAGTGTGGATGGAGACTGGTGTTGTGAGCTTAAGTTTGGCTTTTTTGGTAATCGGTGCAGTAGCGCAGAATATTTTGGCTTTTTTGGATTTGAGTATCGAAATGTGGACTGATTTTATGGATTTGAATAGCTGTGGAGGAGTGGCATCGATAGCTATGGTAGTGAAACTCATAGTGCGGATGTAGACTGGTGTTGTGAGCTTAATTTTGGCTTTTTTGGGTAATCGGTGCAGTAGCGCAGAATATTTTGGCTTTTTTGGATTTGAGTATGGAAATGTGGACTGATTTTGTGGATTTGAATAGCTGTGGAGGAGTGGCATCGATAGCTATGGTAGTGAAACTCATAGTGTGGATGGAGACTGGTGTTGTGAGCTTAAGTTTGGCTTTTTTGGGTAATCGGTGCAGTAGCGCAGAATATTTTGGCTTTTTTGGATTTGAGTATGGAAATGTGGACTGATTTTGTGGATTTGAATAGCTGTGGAGGAGTGGCATCGATAGCTATGGTAGTGAAAATCATAGTGTGGATGTAGACTGGTGTTGTGAGCTAAATTTTGGCTTTTTTGGGTAATCTGTGTAGTAGCGCAGAATATTTTGGCTCTTCGGATTTGAGTATGGAAATGTGGACTGATTTTGTGGATTTGAATAGCTGTGGAGGAGTGGCATCGATAGCTATGGTAGTGAAACTGATAGTGTGGATGGAGACTGGTGTTGTGAGCTTAATTTTGGCTTTTTGGGTAATCGGTGCAGTAGCGCAGAATATTTTGGCTTTTTTGGATTTGAGTATGGAAATGTGGACTGATTTTGTGGATTTGAATAGCTGTGGAGGAGTGGCATCGATAGCTATGGTAGTGAAACTGATAGTGTGGATGGAGACTGGTGCTGGCTTTTTTGGGTAATCGGTGCAGTAGCGCAGAATATTTTGGCTTTTTTGGATTTGAGTATGGAAATGTGGACTGATTTTGTGGATTTGAATAGCTGTGGAGGAGTGGCATCGATAGCTATGGTAGTGAAACTCATAGTGCGGATGTAGACTGGTGTTGTGAGCTTAATTTTGGCTTTTTTGGGTAATCGGTGCAGTAGCGCAGAATATTTTGGCTTTTTTGGATTTGAGTATGGAAATGTGGACTGATTTTGTGGATTTGAATAGCTGTGGAGGAGTGGCATCGATAGCTATGGTAGTGAAACTCATAGTGTGGATGTAGACTGGTGTTGTGAGCTTAAGTTTGGCTTTTTTGGGTAATCGGTGCAGTAGCGCAGAATATTTTGGCTTTTTTGGATTTGAGTATGGAAATGTGGACTGATTTTGTGGATTTGAATAGCTGTGGAGGAGTGGCATCGATAGCTATGGTAGTGAAACTGATAGTGTGGATGGAGACTGGTGTTGTGAGCTTAATTTTGGCTTTTTTGGGTAATCGGTGCAGTAGCGCAGAATATTTTGGCTTTTTTGGATTTGAGTATGGAAATGTGGACTGATTTTGTGGATTTGAATAGCTGTGGAGGAGTGGCATCGATAGCTATGGTAGTGAAACTGATAGTGTGGATGTAGACTGGTGTTGTGAGCTTAAGTTTGGCTTTTTTGGTAATCGGTGCAGTAGCGCAGAATATTTTGGCTTTTTTGGATTTGAGTATGGAAATGTGGACTGATTTTGTGGATTTGAATAGCTGTGGAGGAGTGGCATCGATAGCTATGGTAGTGAAACTCATAGTGTGGATGTAGACTGGTGTTGTGAGCTTAAGTTTGGCTTTTTTGGGCAATCGGTGCAGTAGCGCAGAATATTTTGGCTTTTTTGGATTTGAGTATGGAAATGTGGACTGATTTTGTGGATTTGAATAGCTGTGGAGGAGTGGCATCGATAGCTATGGTAGTGAAACTGATAGTGTGGATGGAGACTGGTGTTGTGAGCTTAATTTTGGCTTTTTTGGGTAATCGGTGCAGTAGCGCAGAATATTTTGGCTTTTTTGGATTTGAGTATGGAAATGTGGACTGATTTTGTGGATTTGAATAGCTGTGGAGGAGTGGCATCGATAGCTATGGTAGTGAAACTGATAGTGTGGATGGAGACTGGTGTTGTGAGCTTAATTTTGGCTTTTTTGGGTAATCGGTGCAGTAGCGCAGAATATTTTGGCTTTTTTGGATTTGAGTATGGAAATGTGGACTGATTTTGTGGATTTGAATAGCTGTGGAGGAGTGGCATCGATAGCTATGGTAGTGAAACTCATAGTGTGGATGTAGACTGGTGTTGCGAGCTTAATTTTGGCTTTTTTGGGCAATCGGTGCAGTAGCGCAGAATATTTTGGCTTTTTTGGATTTGAGTATGGAAATGTGGACTGATTTTGTGGATTTGAATAGCTGTGGAGGAGTGGCATCGATAGCTATGGTAGTGAAACTCATAGTGTGGATGGAGACTGGTGTTGTGAGCTTAAGTTTGGCTTTTTTGGGTAATCGGTGCAGTAGCGCAGAATATTTTGGCTTTTTTGGATTTGAGTATGGAAATGTGGACTGATTTTGTGGATTTGAATAGCTGTGGAGGAGTGGCATCGATAGCTATGGTAGTGAAACCGATAGTGTGGATGGAGACTGGTGTTGTGAGCTTAATTTTGGCTTTTTTGGGTAATCGGTGCAGTAGCGCAGAATATTTTGGCTTTTTTGGATTTGAGTATGGAAATGTGGACTGATTTTGTGGATTTGAATAGCTGTGGAGGAGTGGCATCGATAGCTATGGTAGTGAAACCGATAGTGTGGATGGAGACTGGTGTTGCGAGCTTAAGTTTGGCTTTTTTGGGCAGTCGGTGCAGTAGCGCAGAATATTTTGGCTTTTTTGGATTTGAGTATGGAAATGTGGACTGATTTTGTGGATTTGAATAGCTGTGGAGGAGTGGCATCGATAGCTATGGTAGTGAAACTCATAGTGCGGATGGAGACTGGTGTTGCGAGCTTAATTTTGGCTTTTTTGGGCAATCGGTGCAGTAGCGCAGAATATTTTGGCTTTTTTGGATTTGAGTATGGAAATGTGGACTGATTTTGTGGATTTGAATAGCTGTGGAGGAGTGGCATCGATAGCTATGGTAGTGAAACTCATAGTGTGGATGGAGACTGGTGTTGCGAGCTTAAGTTTGGCTTTTTTGGGTAATCGGTGCAGTAGCGCAGAATATTTTGGCTTTTTTGGATTTGAGTATGGAAATGTGGACTGATTTTGTGGATTTGAATAGCTGTGGAGGAGTGGCATCGATAGCTATGGTAGTGAAACTCATAGTGCGGATGTAGACTGGTGTTGTGAGCTTAATTTTGGCTTTTTTGGGTAATCGGTGCAGTAGCGCAGAATATTTTGGCTTTTTTGGATTTGAGTATGGAAATGTGGACTGATTTTGTGGATTTGAATAGCTGTGGAGGAGTGGCATCGATAGCTATGGTAGTGAAACTGATAGTGTGGATGGAGACTGGTGTTGTGAGCTTCAGTTTTTGCCTTTTTTGGGTAATCGGTGCAGTAGCGCAGAATATTTTGGCTTTTTTGGATTTGAGTATGGAAATGTGGACTGATTTTGTGGATTTGAATAGCTGTGGAGGAGTGGCATCGATAGCTATGGTAGTGAAACTGATAGTGTGGATGGAGACTGGTGTTGTGAGCTTAAGTTTGGCTTTTTTGGGTAATCTGTGTAGTAGCGCAGAATATTTTGGCTTTTTTGGATTTGAGTATGGAAATGTGGACTGATTTTGTGGATTTGAATAGCTGTGGAGGAGTGGCATCGATAGCTATGGTAGTGAAACTCATAGTGTGGATGGAGACTGGTGTTGTGAGCTTAATTTTGGCTTTTTTGGGTAATCGGTGCAGTAGCGCAGAATATTTTTGCTTTTTTGGATTTGAGTATGGAAATGTGGACTGATTTTGTGGATTTGAATAGCTGTGGAGGAGTGGCATCGATAGCTATGGTAGTGAAACTGATAGTGTGGATGGAGACTGGTGTTGTGAGCTTGAGTTTGGCTTTTTTGGGTAATCGGTGCAGTAGCGCAGAATATTTTGGCTTTTTTGGATTTGAGTATGGAAATGTGGACTGATTTTGTGGATTTGAATAGCTGTGGAGGAGTGGCATCGATAGCTATGGTAGTGAAACTGATAGTGTGGATGGAGACTGGTGTTGTGAGCTTAATTTTGGCTTTTTTGGGTAATCGGTGCAGTAGCGCAGAATATTTTGGCTTTTTTGGATTTGAGTATGGAAATGTGGACTGATTTTGTGGATTTGAATAGCTGTGGAGGAGTGGCATCGATAGCTATGGTAGTGAAACTCATAGTGCGGATGGAGACTGGTGTTGCGAGCTTAAGTTTGGCTTTTTTGGGCAATCGGTGCAGTAGCGCAGAATATTTTGGCTTTTTTGGATTTGAGTATGGAAATGTGGACTGATTTTGTGGATTTGAATAGCTGTGGAGGAGTGGCATCGATAGCTATGGTAGTGAAACTGATAGTGTGGATGGAGACTGGTGTTGTGAGCTTAAGTTTGGCTTTTTTGGGTAATCGGTGCAGTAGCGCAGAATATTTTGGCTTTTTTGGATTTGAGTATGGAAATGTGGACTGATTTTGTGGATTTGAATAGCTGTGGAGGAGTGGCATCGATAGCTATGGTAGTGAAACTGATAGTGTGGATGGAGACTGGTGTTGCGAGCTTAAGTTTGGCTTTTTTGGGTAATCGGTGCAGTACCGCAGAATATTTTGGCTTTTTTGTATTTGAGTATGGAAATGTGGACTGATTTTATGGATTTGAATAGCTGTGGAGGAGTGGCATCGATAGCTATGGTAGTGAAACTCATAGTGCGGATGTAGACTGGTGTTGTGAGCTTAATTTTGGCTTTTTGGGGAGTCGGTGCAGTAGCGCAGAATATTTTGGCTTTTTTGGATTTGAGTATGGAAATGTGGACTGATTTTGTGGATTTGAATAGCTGTGGAGGAGTGGCATCGATAGCTATGGTAGTGAAACCGATAGTGTGGATGGAGACTGGTGTTGCGAGCTTAATTTTGGCTTTTTTGGGTAATCGGTGCAGTAGCGCAGAATATTTTGGCTTTTTTGGATTTGAGTATGGAAATGTGGACTGATTTTGTGGATTTGAATAGCTGTGGAGGAGTGGCATCGATAGCTATGGTAGTGAAACTCATAGTGCGGATGTAGACTGGTGTTGTGAGCTTAATTTTGGCTTTTTGGGGAGTCGGTGCAGTAGCGCAGAATATTTTGGCTTTTTTGGATTTGAGTATGGAAATGTGGACTGATTTTGTGGATTTGAATAGCTGTGGAGGAGTGGCATCGATAGCTATGGTAGTGAAACTGATAGTGTGGATGGAGACTGGTGTTGCGAGCTTAATTTTGGCTTTTTTGGGTAATCGGTGCAGTAGCGCAGAATTTTTAGCTTTTTTGGATTTGAGTATGGAAATGTGGACTGATTTTGTGGATTTGAATAGCTGTGGAGGAGTGGCATCGATAGCTATGGTAGTGAAACTGATAGTGTGGATGGAGACTGGTGCTGCGAGCTTAATTTTGGCTTTTTTGGGTAATCTGTGTAGTAGCGCAGAATATTTTGGCTTTTTTAGATTTGAGTATGGAAATGTGGACTGATTTTGTGGATTTGAATAGCTGTGGAGGAGTGGCATCGATAGCTATGGTAGTGAAACTGATAGTGTGGATGGAGACTGGTGTTGCCAGCTTAAGTTTGGCTTTTTTGGGTAATCGGTGCAGTAGCGCAGAATATTTTGGCTTTTTTGGATTTGAGTATGGAAATGTGGACTGATTTTATGGATTTGAATAGCTGTGGAGGAGTGGCATCGATAGCTATGGTAGTGAAACTCATAGTGTGGATGGAGACTGGGGTTGTGAATTTGAGTTTGGCTTTTTTGGGTAATCGGTGCAGTAGCGCAGAATTTTTAGCTTTTTTGGATTTGAGTATGGAAATGTGGACTGATTTTGTGGATTTGAATAGCTGTGGAGGAGTGGCATCGATAGCTATGGTAGTGAAACTGATAGTGTGGATGGAGACTGGTGTTGTGAGCTTGAGTTTGGCTTTTTTGGGTAATCTGTGTAGTAGCGCAGAAGATTTTGGCTTTTTTAGATTTGAGTATGGAAATGTGGACTGATTTTGTGGATTTGAATAGCTGTGGAGGAGTGGCATCGATAGCTATGGTAGTGAAACTGATAGTGTGGATGGAGACTGGTGTTGCCAGCTTAAGTTTGGCTTTTTTGGGTAATCGGCGGAATTCTGTTGATTTTTTGGCTCTTTTATGATTTTGGCCTTTTTGGATCATTTTTGGCTCTTTTTGAAATGATCATTAACCACACCATGGCAATTGACAATTCTGATTTTCTGATGCAAATGCCGTACTGGATTCGGTAGAAAAGAACTATGGAAAAAGACCGATCATCGTAGCCATTTATGTCACAGTCATTGCGGCAAAGCAGGTCGACGAGGACTATACAAAGAACCCCACTGACTTCGAGAGATAAATGTTCAGAATCTACGAGGATAAAAAACTATGTAGTCTCCTAGCCGAGTGAGAGGTGAATACATCTTGTTATCTACAACTTTCAGTTTTAATGTAGTATTGAATTGCACTGCACCTGAAGATTCTAATGAAAGACGTTTGTGCTTCAGTTGTATTTGATTTGATAACTTGACCGTTCTGGTATTTTACATAGACAGGCCTGCATTGCACAGACTTCTACAACAACATAGCACCTGGACAGAAATCTACCATAGCACGTATACGAGATGAGGATGATGTTGTATTTCATTTGGCTTTTCTAAAGCATGGATTTGTTCATTTACACAATGTGCAAGTACACCTGGCAAATGATACTGCTTTTCATCAATTTTGATTATCGAACGTGGCTTCATTCAACAAAATGGTTGCCTTCAATGAGCGCGCTCACAGACATTCATTGTCACAGGAAAAGGAACTTTATCGATTGCACGCACATCAAAAGACTTTTCAAGCTTGAAAGCCGAAATCCAGAGATTAGTTGTTCTAATCTGGTTGTTCAATTAGTTGTTGTCTAATTCTCGGCCTACATGTATATGCTTAGTCACCATCGGCATGTCCATGCTATCAACTGTATGTACAGGATGTTTCAGTTGACCTGGCCGATTTTTCTAGACTATTTTCAGTATGTGTACAAAGCAAAAAGTTCCAAGGAAAACAAAGTGTATTCTATATATTTTAAGTATGCAAATAGATAATGAATACACAAATCACAAGAGTTGTTCAATATATCTACCTTTTGTGCGACACAAACAGCACAACGGCGAATGAATAAGTCATAGACTCGCCTGATCACAACAGCGTCGATCTCGCGAGGAATGACCACCAGCTTCGTTTTCAAGTGGTTGGGGATCACTGAAAAGACGGTGTCGTACATCAGTCCACAGCCAGGAATCAGTCGCGGACAGATCAGGTGATCTTGGTGGCCAGGCAACAGATCCCCACGTCCTATCCACCGTCTGGGTAGGTTGCGATTCAAATGACCTCTTCAATGTAGAGGGGAGAGCTACCTAAGATGATTCACTTAAGCGCCGACGTCTCGTGTCACGAAATAAAAGTAGCAGTTTTAAAATAAACACATCTGATGAATTCTTTGGCTCATCCCCTTCAATTTAGATATGATTTTAGGAAGGTTGTGAAACATGATATATTTGAAATTTTGAATTTTTGAAAAGTTCAGAATGTCTCATCTTGGACACTGGGGTGGGTAAGATGAAACACCTTCAAATTAAATGCTATCTTACCATTTTAATCCCAAAGTTATTCTTCATTATTGGATATGCCACTTAATGTGTTTTACAATAGCCTTACAAACTGTATTTTTATTGGGCTTGCCTGCCTACATGCAGTGAAGGATTGAAACAAACTGCATTGATAAGAAGCGAAATATATATATTTTTGCATCATTTGATCCACGTCATCTTAATTAAAACTCATATTTAACAATATCTAAACATATATTTAACAATTAAGCAACATGAACCTTAAGTTGCTTTTAGAAAAAACTCGTCACAGAATGCAATGCATGTCCTGGTTGCTTTTCGCTTTCTCTGATCGCTTCTTCTTTGTTATTTGTTTTCTCTTTCTTTCTCTTCCTGTAGATTCCGGATAACGTTCAAAGGACATAACGAGCAAATCATCTGTTAGAACTCTGGTCCCAAGACCAGAGTACTCGATCGCAATAAATAACAAGTAATAGCAAATAAACAATTACTTTGTTTATTTTTTTATAATTTACAATTGCCATTGTAAGCAAACAATAGTAAATAACAATGTACTCGATCGTTTCTTGGCAGTAGAACATGCATAGCTTGACCTCCTGGTCATAGCTGACCTTATTGCCGATGATGGAGATAAAGATGGAAAGGCGGGGGAGGATCTGCAACAGAGGAGTCGGATGTCATTGGACTCTGGTCGATGGCGACAGGCGAGTCAGGACCCGCCACGAGGGAGGCAGATGTCTCCCTGCACGATGGCGATAGCATTGAAATATCTCATCTCCATAATATCTGGTGGAAAAATAGTAGCTGATAAAGTAAGCCTAGAATTCTGCTAATGAAACAGACCTGTCTCTTAAATATAGCTCTATAAGCCCTTCTGTAAAAATAAGCGGATGCATGAAGCATATTTTCGTAAAATTAAGAGGCTCTTCAATACAAAAGTTGGTGAGGAGGCATAAATGTCAGTTTAATGTACGCAAGCCTAAACTGACAGGATTTGCGTCGGTTTAATTCTGGTAGGCAGGTGGAGAGTATATGCAAATCGCAATCATTTCTATAAGTTGGTATAGTGTGCATGTATCAACCACTACCCAAACATGCATGTAAAACTTGGTAGGCAGCAAGTAATAACTGGAGATATGCATAGGCATAGGGTGTATCATCTTGGACGCTGCTAAATATATCATATTGGACGCGAACATACCCTTGACAAATTCTTATATCTCTGAACTTTGCTTCATCAACTTTTGTTGCGTCTTGCATTTCTGATAATGGCAGTTCCTTAAGTATGATAACATGCAAGTATCATTCTGAATATGTGGAGAGGAGGATAGCTTTCTGGTGGTCAGCTGAATATCAAATTTTTTGATATTCAGTTTACCACCATGGGAAATTTGGGAGAACTAACTAGTTGTTTTATTTATTTGCGGAAGAAGGGCTAATAGGCCAACAATTAATTGATTTTAATTTCAAAAACATAATTTGATCCGCAATGGCCAAAATTGTGGACAAAATTCTTGTGGAGATTCATTTTACTGTATCGCCTTTTTCTCAGTTGCCTCCATCTGCAAGTAGGATAGCTCGTGAATCAAAAGAAGCCATGTTGATCGAATTGTTTAAGCCACTACTTAATTCTTAATAGCTATGAATGATTTTTGAAGTTTTATTTCTGTAGCTTTGTGGTGAATCTTGCCTTGAAAAGTCGAGGTACTCAACGAAATGCATTGGCAAGACCTTTGAGTTGATTTGTTTTTGCTTTGAGATCCTATCGGTTTTTCTTTTGATATATATATATATAAATAAGGTTCATCATTGACCTGAATTATTTTAAGGAAAACGAAGAGGAGGTCAATAAAAACATATATTTGAAAGCTTTCGACAAAAGTCTTCTTCAATCCAAATACTAAGTATAACAATTATCTTAAACCAAGCAAAAAGGAAAGAAGGAATCTAATCTAAGTTATCATCTAAAATATAAGCGCTGACGCAAAAAGCAGATACTATGCAAAAAATGGACAGACAAGATGTCCAAAGAATGTTCCAATTATTAATAACATAACATTAATACTGGGTCTTTGAGATTTGATGAAATTTCTCTCGCAGACTTTACATTCATAGACATTGGCAAAAAACTTCTCTAAAATTTCTATTTGATGTCACAAGCTGATGGATATAACTGATGTTTCAAATGAAAATGCTGGTATACAAGACCTATTTTACTATTTAAATGCTCCAAAATTGACTTCCTCATATTGCACTGAGTTTCACCAATATAAGTTGGTTGACATTTGTTGCAAGTGATTTGATATATACAACACTTTTCAAAAAATATAAATTGCTGTTATTAAACAAGCAAGACTTACTGCATGGAATACTTTCTTTCCACTTGATTTGGCGAACTAACGATGGTGGAGTTACAAATGCAGGTTTCACTTTCAAAATTGGAACTTTGTTCAATTCAAGTCGAATTTGACTTGCTTGATTTTCATTGATAAAAGGAATACGAACATAAGCTTGCTTTTCTTGTTTAGTACGCGAGTATGAAATGATGGAGCAGAAGTTGTTATATGCTTGTTAAATAAACATTTGGGATATCCATTTGAAATAAATCGATGTTTGACGAAATATATACCCTTTTCAATCAATGCAGGGGTGGTACAATTTCGATGAACTGGTAAACATTCATTTTTCATCAAATTAATCTTTCTCCAAAAATGAAATACTAGAATTTTCGGGTGCTCAATAGTAAACTGAATAGAATTACTTATACTATTCAACTCAGGAAGTATATCATCCAAAGGAGAGAATGAAATAACAAAAATATCATCAATATATCTTTTCCATAAAATAAAACGTGATGGATCAGCAGACAGAATTTGCCTCTCTACATGAAACATATAAGCAATCGCTGAAGTAGGGGGGGAATTATTTCCCATAGCTAATCCTGAATTTTGTATATAGAACCGACCCCTAAAGAAAATGGTGTCCATAGCTAAAGCCAATTTCAAAAGTTTTGTATTCATTTTGCGTTCATTGAAAAAATTTGTTACAATGGAAAATGCATCATTAGGACCAGATAAAGGGATAGAGGCATATAAATTTGTAGCGTCAAAAGATCCGTAGAAAAATGGTTTAGAGTAATCAAGTGAAAGATTCACAATCAAGTTTAAAAATGCATAAGTGTCTTTCAATTGAGTAGATACAAAATTCAGAAGGGGGAGTAAAAGATATGCTAAAAATCTTGAAAGACTAGTTGGGAGTGTCTACCGCAGAAATCAGAGGTGTACCTTTGAGGGGTGATTTGATTTGTGATCTGTAGGCGAGATTGTCAATTGACTGGGGATACGATCGCTACGTTTCAATTTTAGTAGGACAGTTTTCATCTCATTACTCTGCCGAGATGCAAAACTAGTTAATTCTTCATTGAACAACTTTTGAGCTGTGCTCGGCAAAGCGTTGGTTTTTCATCATAGTTTTCAAAGTGTGGGTAGTTCAAATGTTCATATTTACAATCATCGATAGCTATAATTCTCTTTGTCTTGTCCGATGGCAGAATTTTTATGTCAGGAATAGCTTTGACGCTTTTGAGTATTTTGGAGTCATCAGACATCCCGTCAATTCCTTCCCGTCAATTCATTTCAATATCTGTTGGAATAAGAAAGAGTAATAGAGCCACTGGATATCGCGGGTGTGTGGTGTCTGGGTACGATTTTCGACTACTCTCTGTTGAGGCTTGTGTTCGATTCCCACACAGTTTTCCTGTTTGATTCACTGATATAACTCTATTTTTGTAAAATGAGTCAAAGGACGACAAGATCCAATTCTGCGAATGCATCTTCGGAATCATTTTCCCTCGAACATATTCGTCACATTATCAATGAATCAAAACTCGAAGTACTGAACTCAATAAATTCGGTGAAACTTGAATTTGAACAGTTGCGAAATGAAATACGATCTATTAATAATCGCATTCTTAACATTGAGGATTCGTTGGTAACGGTACAGAGGGTGCAGGAGGATCAAGCGAGAGACATATCCGAACTGCGAACAGCTGTTGCTGACCTTGAATCCAGAGGTCCGGAAATTACAGTAAGCGAAATTTTTGGTGAAATAGAGGACAGGCAGAGACGTCGCGATAATGTGATCATCAATGGTTTGCCCGAGAGTTCAAGTGGCACAATTTCAGAGCGGAAAAGTCAAGACGAAAGCAGTGTGAAGCAGATGATACGTCATGTTGGCTTGGACAACCTGAAGATCGGATTAATTCACAGATGTGGCAAATTTTCCAGCACGAAATCCAGACCATTGAAGGTGGTTTTTCAAGAGCACTATTCCAAATTAGCTTTCGTCCGCAAGTCCAAAGAACTGAGAACATCCCCCGCGTTTCGCCAAGTGTTTGTGAGTGATGACTTAACGAGGCAGCAGCAGAGGGAGAATTATTTCCTCCGCCAGGAACTGCATCGCCAAAGAACTGCTGGTCACGATGTAGTTATTTACAGAGGTCAAATTCAAACACGGGAATCATTGAGAAATTTTTGAAACCGATTTTACCTAACTTAAACTTTCCATCCATGCTGCTCATTAATGCACGCTCAATTTACTACAAGCTGGATGAGTTGCGGGTTTTGGTCGATAGATTTTCTCCTGGTTTTATCGGCATTACCGAAACCTGGTTGACAAGTGAAATATCTGACAACTACTTATCAATTAGGAACTATGAACTTTTTCGAGCTGATCGAGACGGGCGTATTGGAGGTGGTGTATGTATTTATATTCATAATTCTTTCAATCCGAGGAAATTGCAACATCATTTGATTGAAGGCATTGAGGTCCTCTTTATTCGCATTTCAAGAATCAAAGTAGTTATTTGTTGCATGTATATCCCACCTAATCTCAGAGCATCCTCTCATCGAGATATCTTTGATAAATTGGTGCTAATTCATGATTCCATTCTTGATTCGTATCCTGAGTCCAAGTTTATTTTTTGCGGAGACTTTAATGACTTTGACGGAGATCTTTTTCATGCAAATTTCATGTGTTCCAATAAAGTTACCTTACCAACACGCGGTGCGTCATTGCTGGATCAAATCTGGATATCAGAGGAATTATCGGACATTTACACCAGCCCAGCTGAAGTCGGTCCTCCTCTTTCAAATTCGGACCATAATTGTGTTCTATTGACACCTTCATCCCAGCCAATTATTGACAACACTGTAACCAAGACAGTTTTTGACTTGAGACGTTCCAACATCGACCATTTCGTATCAAGATTGGCTTCTTCAGGCTTCGATAAGGTTTATGCTGCGAGTGATGTCGACGATAAATGTCATGCCTTCTACGAGTTATTTTTTGACGCTCTGAGTGTGATTCCTCATCATGAGGTGATATTTACAAAAAAGGATAAGCCATGGCTTACACCCATACTGAAGAAAATGATCAATGATCGATGGAGGCCTATCGTGTGCAGAATTGGACTGTGTTCAATCATTTAAAGACAAAGATTCGGACAGAGATTTTCAAGGCCAAAAAAACATGGAGTGAAAGGGTAATGAAGAAGGAAAAAAATGTTTGGAATGTGGTTAAAGAATTTCAAGGCAGCAATAAGGCTAGCACTTATTTTCCTGACAGCAACATTGAACTGTCTCGCTTTTTGTCGGATCTTTCGGATACGTTTGCATCATGTTTCAACAACGAGAAAGATGAAGACCTTTGTGGATTGTCGGATGAAATTTGGGATCTTCACTTTGACTCATATGATGTGTATAATTCGCTGAAAAGATTGAAATTCAAGCAATCGACCGGATATGATGGAATATCTGCGAGAATATTGTGGGAATGTGCTGATATCATCTGCGAACCTTTGTTCGAAATCTACAGAACTAGAGTTTCAACTAGAGTTTTCCCCGAATATTGGAAAAATGCATTTATTGTACCCATACCGAAAAAGTCGAGTCCAACCATTCATGACTATAGACAAATCTCTCTCCTGCCAATTATTGCAAAAGTGTTCGAACGGCTTGTATTAGCTTCGATGAAAGGTCTTTTTTTGGAATTCTTTGGCAGCAGTCAACACGCTTACCGTCCATATGGCTCAACAACGAGTTCCCTAATTGAAATTCATAATTATATTACCCTTTTCATGGAATGCCCGAACAATCTAACTGTTAAGATCACATGCCTCGATTATTCAAAGGCTTTCGATAAGCTTCAATTCAATCGCTTGCTGAACAACCTGCTTCGTTGGAATTTCAATCTAGGCTTCATTGCATGGTTGAGCTCCTACTTGAGGAATCGTTGTGAACGTGTGCGTATTGCAAGGGAAATCGGTCCTGTTATTGACATCCCATCTGGCGTTCCTCAGGGCTCTGTCTTAGGTCCATACTTGTTTGCTTTGTTCATTGCAACGCTGAACATTGACTCTCCAGTTGCGAAGTTGGTCAAGTATGCGGATGACCTTACTCTTATTGAGTCCTGCTCAATTGACAATCCATGTCCCAATAATTTGGAGCTTGTTCTTGTGTGGTCATGTCAAAACAAAATGCCACTTAACCAAAAAAAGTGCCAGCAGATGTTGATTCATCGTGTCAGAAATGATTCGGCTGTACCGTATGATAACATCGAATTGACAAACTCACTTACGATTCTCGGTGTGACTCTGACAGATGATCTCAAGTGGAATAAACATTTCAATCGTGTGATTCTTTCAGCATCAAGGCGTTTGTATT
This sequence comes from Prostheceraeus crozeri, assembly GCA_907163375.1. Lineage (NCBI taxonomy): Eukaryota > Metazoa > Platyhelminthes > Polycladida > Euryleptidae > Prostheceraeus > Prostheceraeus crozeri. The sequence goes on from CAJQUW010015304.1 coordinate 60,280, forward strand.
TACTCCGAGCATTAAAGCAATTTGTTGAGAAAAGGAAGTTGGTTGAGGTGTACAAATCTTCTATTATGTCAATCATACTTTATGCATCGCCCCTATTTTGTCAGTTGCCTGCCTCCATCATAAAGAAACTGGAAAGAATCCAAAAGAGAGCCCATCATATTATTTGCGATTCATTATGTGAGTGCTTTGTAACTGGTAATTTGACAGATATCCGGGAAAGGTTAGCGCTGAATTTCTTAGACAAGTGTAGATGTCTTGAGCATCCTTTGCATCAATATCTCCCGTCAGTGTTGCCTCGTTCCGGGCACTATGCTCTGTCATATTGTTCAACGAACAGACGCCTAAATTCGTTCTTTCCTTGGTGTTGTATATTGGCAAATAGTACCACCCAAAGTGTTTGTACCAGTTCTGCGGTTTGAGCATCAAATCAATACGTGCGTCTACTTTATTCTGTTATTTTGTAGTTCATGTCATATGTATCTATGCTTGTCTTTTTGATTTTCATTGTCTTGCAATATACACCTTACTTACTTACTTACTTACTTACTTACTTACATAGGGATTTTTGATTTAGAGGTAATGTCCATTATTTTATCATGTTTAGACGATAGACATTGTTGTACATCATCTGGAAGTGACGCGTCAGCATGATAATAAGGACGGCTAGCTGGAGCTATAAACCGCCAACTGGCTTCGAATAGAGCAGAATTAAAGTCGGAATTATCAGCATACTTATTTTGAGATGAAATTCGATGATAAAGTTGCCTTTAAAGTGACTAAAAGGAGGCATCAATAATAATATTGTTATTCCAGTCAATGGATTTTCTAGGAATAGGAATATATGAAGGGCCTTTCTGAAGAAATTCAACTTCATTTTTATCAAAATTATGAGAAGAAAGATTAGAAAAGGCACTGACTTGTAGCAGTGATTTACCCGAATCATTTTCAGGTAATGATTTCGATGGGTGAATATTGGACTTACTGCTTGTTGCACTATTTATCACTTCACACTACAGCTACCGACACTTAGAAAATTATGATGAAAAACCAACTCTTTACCGATCACAGCTCAAAAGTTGTTCAATAAAGAATTAACTAGTATTGCATCTCGGCAGAGAATGAGATGAAAGCTATCCTACTAAAATTGAAATGTAGCGACCCTATCCCCAGTCAATAGACATTTGATAATAATATATTAACGGCATTTGGCTTTCCCAAACAATATAACACTTAACAAGCTTTTGAAAACCTGCAGTATTGCATACCTGAAAATTAAAGCAACAGCATCCAAACACGTCGTCAAAAACGACATGTGGGAAATGTGGCATCACGGACCAACGCAGCAATGTATTCAGTCAGTAATATCCGTAAATCGGTGAAGCGAAGGAGTGTAAATTCATCAGCACATTGTTTTGGCGACCAATTTTTCCTCATGCATTTATCTGGTTTCGTTTTCCCTGTGGCCAAGTTTGATGTGGACGGGATGGTAAGTTTTCGTAATGAATGTTAACGCATGCTAATACGGCCTTTGTCATTCAAAAAAGCAAAATGAAAATTTTCTGAACGCGTGTTTCTCCTCAGTCCCTAAGTCGAATAACTTTGAAAACCTTACAGGATGTTGTCAGACATTTTCTTCTAGCATTTGCTCAACACATTTATTTGCAAGCTGTTGCTGAAATTATTTCAATGCATTGGCTGGAATGTAATGCATTGAATGGAACAAACCTCTTTTTGATCCTGTGTCCAGCACGTAAGCTTGAATGCAGCAGATTACAGATATTGATATTTCGATAACTCTTGTTCAAAATGGCTTGTTGAGTAATTGCTTAACACAACGTTCTCTTTCTCTTGCATGATCAGCCGATAATCTACAAATTGATTACTACTTACCTCACGAAATTTTTTTTGCTGCATCATATTTATCAGCACATTTCTTCTATCACATGCATTTCAATCATGCATCTTCTGAAGACTTCAGTTTTTGGACGACATGATGAAGATACACTTTGACAGTAGTTATTATTGTTACTGACATTTATTTGCACTGAATAAATTAGCTAAGATTCTTAGATTTCTTAGCACGTCAACACAGATTTTGATCTTTTGCTGTAGAAAGATTGTTCTTTGAAACGAAATATTGTCATTGTGTTAAATCAGACGCCTATGGACCTTACCTGGATAAGTTACCGATTTTGCTACATGTGCTACATCTGAGAAAGGAATCGAAAGCCTGCTGAAGTTGGTGGGTTCCTTCAAGTGCACGAGTTAAAAGAACACATATTTGATAGGAACCATATTCATAGAAGACTAACTAAAGCATGAATGCGCGAGACAACATCAGCGACATGCACTTTGAAGTGCGTGACACATCACACCAGCATTCAACAAAGAATGTATTAGACAGCTGGCGTACTACATTTACAACTCTGTTAAGACAACATTTGATAAAGACAATAGAATCTCTAAATAGTTGAGCAGCATGTTGGTTTTATTTTCTTATTCCTAAATGATCAACTTTTACCTTTAATTCAAGTAATTTCAATTACATAAAATTGTAAATTTCAAAATGTGATCCTCATGAAGTTTCAATTTCTCATAGAACCAAAGTGTTTTATTTACCCTTATATACTAACTTTGCATAGAACCCTTCATTTATCAATCTGCGCATTTTCATTTTTACTTTACTGATCTTCTTTGCGATTTTTGGTATTGTCTATCGAAATTTGTACTCTATATAAGATACGTAATATGATGATATAACAAAATACTTGGTTTTGTATTCGTTTGCGACTAACTTTGTGTCGTAATGATAAATAGGCTTGATTTCATCTGACAATATAAACATAAAGCACAGAAATGTGTTCACACTAGAGTGAAAATTGGAACTGCAACTAAACTATAATTCTACAGAATAATCAAGTATAGCTCTTCCTGTTTTCTATTAGACCAATGTGTTATTTCTTCAATAAAATATCAAAAAAATCCCATTGTCTTAAAGGCTGTGCTTAGCTGACCACGACTAAGTCTGCGGTGGACAAAACGTTGGGATTTTACTTGAAATTTTTAGAAAATAATACATTGGTCTAAAGAAAACAGGGAGAGCTGTTTTTGATCACTTTTTCAAATTATGAAAAGTCACCTCGAGCACGACGATGTCAATCATAACTATAGCGATAAATTGAAATGCAGCATTTCTATATATGGACAATTCCACGCGTTACGACGTTATTTCGCACGCATTTCATGAAATTGGAACCTAGTTTTTTATCAGAAGTAATGCTATTTCTCATTACCTCTGAATGGATTCCAATCAAGCTTACGATCAAAATGAAGAATACACCGTCGGAAAAGCACAAAAAGTTAACCACTGTGCGCGAAAAAAAACATTTTATTACAAAGTTACGACGTTACGTGAATGCAACCTCGGTTTTTTGTTACGTTGCACTTATCTATTTTTCTGCGAATTGGGGCGATATTTTCATTCCATCTTTTGTGGACATGTTCTCGACGCGCTACTCTTTAATGACTGGTATGCGGGGAGTCTTATCCTACAACTGCTGAATCGTAAATTGAAGTTATTCAATGTTACGACGTTACATGCAAAATGTTACGACGTTACGCGTGCGAAAAAAAATGTGAGTATGTTTTCCGAACTACACAAATTTAAAGTATAGTCTTTCCTAAATGTTTTCCAAAACACGTTTTCAATGGTCAGTAAATCATTCGAATCAAAAGTATACATGATTCGACTTTTCCCCGATAACTGGACTCAGTGTAACTCACACAAGGGTGGACCTGTCAAATTCATTCATGTCCTCATTTGATGCCCATTGGAATTTCCCTTCAGCTTGTCTTTTCAAGAACAAGGTCACTATAATGTTGCCATTTCAGTCTGTTACACGATCAACAAACCAGGAATCATCGCAAGCAGCGGCTTTATGCATTTGGTCGACACTTCCTGACCTGCAGATGTCCAACGAGATTGGTCCTTAGACCCGGAGAATCGAATAGTTATTCCCAATTTCTGTCCGCAAAAGTCGAGCAACTTCATATAATCGAAAACGATAATCACAACGTAATACGTGCTGAATTCGTTTTGAATACTCGATTTTCGTTGAGTGTTTGAAAACTTACCATGGAATGTTTCGCAAATGACTGTGTAGGCCTAAGCAACGACCTAAGGGAACAGCCTACAACTGGCACTGGGGTCGTCTGCAAACGTCTTACATGCTGCTGTTGATGTAGGTCCACTGGTAGCAGTGACACTTTGTGCCATCCAAACTGATTGAATAAAAGTAGAAAACTGGGCAGAGCTGCACGATGATTAAAATATCATAACTAATTTATCAAACGTTTGCTCTAAAACGATCATCTCTTAAAATTTCCTTTTCAATTTGCAATTCTAAAAGTATGGTAATTCCGGTTGCATATTCAATGTCAACATCCTTTACAGACATCAAATAGTATTTTCAGAATTTCAGACTCCAGCCGATGCCCGCAGCGACCAGAAGTACAAAAAATTCATGCTAACGATAGAAAGGTTTAAGCACTCATACTACTTGTGCATTGACAAGAGTAGTACTCATCCATATTTAATGCTATTGGACGAAATCTTCCACCGGGCTATATGCAACATTTTCCAGGATGCTAGGTGGCAATTTTCTAAATGATTAAACTACAGGTACATTTTTCGTCAAATTGGGCACTCCATGTAACTCCCATGCTGCAATTTCGAGCAGTAGGCCTATTTGGTCACAGCATTAGTTTGGAACTTTCTCAAAAATGTGCTGCAAATTCCAAGTATGACCTAATTTTAAAAAGCGCGGGAACCATGTTACAATAAAATAGCTAGAAGACAACACAATATGTGCCTGCTCATCAAGTCACCGTATTCGTGTGTACATGAATGGACAATTGAATGATTGAATGATCAGAGTTTTAACCAAATCAAAGAATTAAAGGATGTTGTGAAAGTTTAAATAATAGGCACATTCTGAATCGATTCGGCACGAAAATGCCATGAATTAACCCATCGAATTCTACAATGCCTACTACCAATACCGTGAGTGTTCGGATGCTGATAACTTCCATTTAACAGTGTGACCATATAGCGTTACGACGTTACGATTTTCAAAATTCTCTATTAAACAAATTAGTGAACAAAGCGCGGATCGGAATAGACAGTGTGATATGAGTCACTTACCTTGCTTTGCACCTAAATTTTGGAGGCTTTACAGGTTGTTTGAAGGTCGTGAGACGAAAAAATGTTATTTTCCCGTTACGACGTTACGCATGTAAGTTCAGATCTGCATGTCAATTTTTTAACAAAATAAAAGAAAGTGAAATTGTTTTCGAATAAGTGCTCGACTTTTGACTCGAATAAGTAGCAAACATCTGCTATATTTGAATAAATTAGAAATACATAAATATTAGAATACACTAAAGGGCAAATTTTAAAAATGATAAATTTTCATCTTTTTCTGTATTCATTACAGTACTTATTTAATTGAATTTTTTGTAATGAAAATCAAAATTACGTGGTAAATTGAATGTTTTTCTGGAAAATATAAGTGTCAAGGATGATGTTTGTGCAATCAAAAGTAAGCTCTCAGGTGCTTCAGAAAATTTCCCAAATGTTGACATTCGCGTGGAATTGCCCATATTCATCTATATACATCGATCCAAAAAATGTTAAAAAAGATCGTTCTCCTATAATGTCGGATGGATTAAATCGCTTCCGCAGCGATTTTTTAAAGAAAGAGTCATAGAAGATAGTCTCATTGCAAGCGCTATTTCTGATGTCGGAGTTACAATCAGCGTAATCGCATGCATGCGATTTTGTGCAATACGATTAGATTTCAAGACAATTTGCGCGAGGTACACATATTTGCACACAAATTTCCCTTTCTTAATAATCTGAACTGAGTTGATGGCCTTTGCAGTGGCAGTTTTCTCCAGAATTATTATTTTTGATTATATATAATACATGCGAACTTCAATAAATCAAGTGACATTTCGAAATCTTAGTCTACTGCTTCATCATTGTATTATTTCATCATCGTCTAACTGCCCACCTCAGGGCGAAGGCCTCAGTGTCGCACTTCCACCACCTTCTGTCTCCGGCTAATTGTGGTCAGTTAACTGTGTTACAGAACAGCACAATTTATTCATGCCCTTTTCTTGGCGGTTTTCCTTTTCCTTCCCATGGTCTCCATGTTGTTAAATTGTTGTCCACTATTTATGTATAACACATTCAAATTTCGCTCAAAATATGAGACTGAGATCAATGGCACAGATACACGTAGAAGAACGAACTACAATACATTCAACTTATTTGTTTCAATGGAATGCTTTGATCAACTGTTTACTGTGCTCATATTACAACCACTAGTTCGTGCTTTCATTTTGTTAGCTCTCCGTTTCTATACATTTTCACTGTTGCAACAAAATAAAATAACTACTCACTGATTGAAAGTATCCATTAATTCATGTTTCATTACACAGTTGATAACAACACACGTTTTATGATTGTCATCCAAGTTACTGCTTAAAAGATGGTAATAGATATTACTAAGTGGCTTAGGTCCACATTTCTTCCCAAGCTGTAGAATTCATGATAATTTAAATAAGATGAAAATGAGCAAGAAGAAAACAAAAATTATGTGCAATGAAATAGCAAAGCGAACAACGCGACAAGGAACTTAAATTAATGGAGAAATACTAGAAGAAGTAAATGAATGCCAATACCTATGAAGATGGCTAACAGCAAATAACGAAATTGTAGAGAAATAGATCACAGAATAAATGCTGGTTGGAGAATATTCAGACAATACAGCAAACTACTCAAGTACAGGAACATCCAAATATGCCTGAAACGAAGGTCGTTTGATACGGTCATACTGCCATCAATGACGAATAGTGCAGAAACGTGAACACTGACAAAACGACAAGAATGGAAACTGGCTGTGGCACAAAGAAGGATGGAAAGAGCAATACTAAACATCACGAGGATGGAAAGAGCAATACTAAACATCACGAGGAAGGACAAAATACGGAACGAGAACATCAGAGAAAGGACGAGAATCATTGACAACGAGTAAAATCAGAACGATGAAGGGACACTGGACAGGACACCTAGTCAGAATGAACAACAACAAATGGACCGAGAAAGTAGCGAAGTGGACGCCGTTAGAAAGACCAAGGCGAAGAAGAAGGCCAAGGAGAAAATTGAGAGACGATATTGAGGAGAAGAGCGGAATTAACTGGATTCAGACAGCGCAAGATCGAAGAAGCTGGAGGAGGGAGTGGAGGCCATCTGTCAGCAGTGGCTGATGATGATGATGATGGACATTTCTTGGTGTATCAGAGATTGCTTCTCGCAAGCACTTGCACTACGCAGCTCATTCAGCTCTGTATGTCCCATTCTCCCGCCGATCCATCGGAAATCGTTCTTTCCCATCTGCCACAGGAGGCACGTGGAACTCGCTACCGATTTCTGTAACCTGCCAGTCTTCTCTCCTTCAAACGGACTTTGAAGACGTCCCTTTTCAGTCGTCCTTTCCCTCAGTAATTGTTTTTGTCTTCTTACTATCATTTCAGTTCATTAGCCTTGAAGTCATCAATGACATAACGCCATCCTTAAATTGTACGTTGAATAAATTAATAATAAGTGTTGTTGCAAGCTCTCTAAATGTCAGGGAACATCTGAATTATTTTTATTAAGATCTCGTTCGAAATTTGAATACAAATCAGCATCTTAGCTGATTCAGCGAGTTTTCATCATTAGTTTTTATGTTTGTACTTAACATACTCAAGACTGTCGTGATTTGCCTCATCAACTAGTTTAAGAGTAGCGGGAATATGACTTTCTCTGTGATGTGCCAATTCGATATTAAGGCTAGATATGATTGTTCCTTTCTAGGAAACTGAAGACACGCGCAGATGAATCTAATTCTGTGACTGGGACAGTTGAAGGTCTGAATATGAACAAGGGCAGCAGTCCAATCATTTTATTTCTTGCAACTACACAAGTAAGTAGAGATAACTGACTTGACTATCATTGATGAACGATTTCGAAGTTAATTTCCGCATTAATTGACGTAATTATAATGGACAACATTTTAGCAGCGAAAGAACATTTGATGATAAAATTCGTTTATGTGCACATGATAATTTTGCATATCTGCATGCGACGGTGCCATAAAGAACTTTGCATTTTTACAGAAAATTGTTTGATAATATATCTCATCAAACGGATGCATTAATCGAACCGAGTTAGTGATGAACATCATTAATCAGCTTGCAGATCCTAAATAATGACTCTGAATAGAAGTGAAGCTTATTTGACTTGCAAAGCGACGGCTGATGTTCTGTTAAAAATGTATTAGGGTACATTATAAAACTACTATCTCAGGCAAATTAAAAAACTTGTCATTAAGAAGATAATCACTGATAATCTCTTGAGCATGTAGTAAAGTACAGGAGACAAAGCAACCATTCCTGATGCAGGATGCCGGTTATATCTGACAGGTTGCCCTATCCAGTCCATGAAATGACGAAGCTATAATCATCTCTGCGCCTCCAACAGGATGAGACTGCAACATACATTGAAAGAGTAACTCGGAGAGTTTCTATTGAAACCTTCAGAGATCGCTGCAATGATGAATATGGTGCGGACTGACTCCATGGTCGGAACGCAGTTCTGATCTAACGTCTCGTAACTTTTGTCTAGAACAAATAGCGAACCGAGACATGTTTTAAGAAAAGCTGAATGGAGGATTTGAAAAAGTGCAGGTCGTCCATAAAGTTAGTGCCTGGAATTAGGTCAATGGCTTTATTCAAAGCAAGAAATTCAAAATCAAATTTGATTCATCACGTGCAATGATGAGATCCCTAAGTTTTGCTTATAACAATATTTGGTGTCACAGTTTCAAACACAGACTGCTAGATTTTATAGTCGAATACCTTATTTAGCAAATTCTAGTCATGTGAATTTCTCTCAAACAATGTCCGTTTACTGTTCATCATGGTTAGCATGTTCTCGATTGCATTTTGTGCCTTTCATTACCTATTATTACCTGTAAAATCAGCCTTTCACAGTTCGCCTATTTTCCTGGCAGAGGTACATCTGTGGCCATGTCATCTGTTGCTATGCCATAGAATTCTGAAATTCCTCGATTCCTAGTTTGGTGCTATTCGATTGGTTGCCATTGAATTTGCCCGTGCTTTTGTGCTTTTGACAAATTATCACATGCTATCAACTGACGATCATATGTCCAATTTTGCCTATCTTACAAAGCTGTGTTATATAATATATATAGATCTCGATTTTCTCTCCAATCCGTATCGGATCTTCAGTCTCAAAATGGCATTCGTTTGTAAATGGTGTTCCGCAGAGGAAGCTTGATGGGTCCAATGCTATTCAGCATGATGATTAAGAGATAATAAGTAATTAAAGAGATATTAAGAGAGTACTCGAACACCTCTATCATCAGATACGCCGATGAGTTCACCCCGTTGCACTTTTTGAGAACGCCCTATGACGACAATTTGCAACAGAAATGGGATCATATCAATTCTTGGGCAGCGTCCATAAACTTTTCAAAATGCTCTCTTATGAATAGGAGCTTCGTTGATTGTCAACAACTTATCAACGTATATCTTTCACGTATATCTGATTTAATTATGGATTGTGAGTTGCGAATTTTGCGAGTCTACCGGATTGTACATGCAGACCAAATGAAGATTACTATTATTATCATTATTATTGTCTGGAATCTGTCTGAACGAAGAGCGATTATTCATAAGTCATTAGTCATAAATGTTCATTCTGAAATATACAGAAAACACAAAGCGATGGCCGCAAGGGCACTTACAAGTAAGCGTTGATAACACGTGCAACATATGCATACGCTAAGTTTAGCATCAATAAAAAATGCATGAGACATATATTTACAAATTTACCGAGTGATCATGATGTACATGAACATCATAAACAAATTATATGAGACCTACACATTTACAAATTGTAAGAGTCATCATGATATACATCATATACTATATACAAAATACGTGAGATCTATAGGGCCTATATTTACAAATCTGAAAAGTGATGATCACGACATGATAAGAGTTCACTGGATGGGAGTCCTCACAATGGAGTAAAAGAGCGTAAATGCTTAACATCTAATATAGAAATGAATGTAACAAACTCATCTATACAAAATTTACACTTTAATGATCATGGTCACAATACTGTATAGGCAAATTCACTCGGATCAATGAGATTGAGACTCTCATTGATCTTCATTATAATGAGAATCATCTTCAATATGGAATGTAGGAATGTACCTAAATAAAATTTGCCATCAGGTATAAAATGCACTTGTCAAATAATTTTATACGAAATCACATATTAGCAGTCACAGTATGAGCAAAATTCACTTAGATCAACTGATTTGAGTCTTTTCTTGAACATCATGAAGGTTGGAGCTTTCACTATTGAATCGTTCAATGAATTCCATATTTTAATGACGCGAAAGAAAAACAATCCACTGAGATAGTTCGAATTAACTTTTAAGACTGGCACAATCTGACGGCTGTTACGTGATTGGCCTCGAGTAATTTGAGATGAAAGGTGGGTGGTAAAGAAAGAGTTGAGTGACAAGTCGAAATGATTATAGTACAGTTTATACAAGAAGTACAAGTCCAACAAAATGCGCCTATATTCTAGAGATCTTAATTTTAACAATTGTGATCTATGAGAATAGCTGTCATACTTGATACCAGATCGTTTACAAACGATGCGGGTGAAGAATCTCTGGACACGCTCAATGCGGAAAATGTCGCGCTTGAGGTACGGTGAAAAGATTACACTTCCATATTCCAAGAGAGGGCGAACAAAGACAACAAAGGCTTTCATTAAGATACGGGAGTTGTAGCAAACGAAAGATTTTAGGATACAGTATGCTCTGGCATATGCGGTTGAGCTGATGCTTGCACAGTGATCACTAAATCTGAGATCTGATGAGATCAAAAGTCTACGTCTTTCACAGTGACTGAATTTTTCAGGGATACGCTGTCAGATGATAGTTGACGGAAGGAGCATATCGATCTCCAGCAGTAAACAGAAAGCTTTTTTGCATAGAAATCTTCAGTTGCCATGTTTTACACCAATTATCAAATTTGAGAAGAGCATGTTTTAGGTCTGAAGATACTTGTGAAGAGGAGCTATAACTTCTGGTTGACATAAATTTCAAGTCATCAGCATAAAGACGGGCTGAAGTCGATCCAGCAAGGCAGTCAAACACGTCATTGACATAAAGAAGGAGCAATACAGGTCCAAGAACAGAGCCTTGGGGCACGCCACTTGTAGCAGCTACCTCGTCCGAAGTGATGGTGTTGATTAGGACTCTCTGAGTTCGATCACATAAATAATTATGAATCCATTGGAGCAATTGACCACTGAAACCATAGCTTGAGAGATTATGGAGAAGCTTAGGTATTGATAGTGTGTCGAAGCCCTTAGAGAAATCAATCCACACGCAATCGAAGCGATTATGGAGACTTAATGCAGAACACATTTCGAATATCGAACTGAGCATGTGTGCAACTGTTGAACGTCGGGGAAGGAAACCGTGCTGTTCCATGGATAAAAGCTTATGGTTCATTGTATAGGAATATATTTCATCAGAAATTACCCTTTCCATGACCTTACAACAGCCAGAGGTAACTGAGATCGGGCGATAGCTATTGGGGGAAAAGGAGGATCCTTTGTTCTTAAAGACTGGACAGACTAGAGCTTTTTTCCAAATAGATGGCAATTTGCGGTTGACATGGATAGATCAAAAATGCAACTTAATGGAAATGTGAGAGTACTAGCAAGACGTCGAAGAATAAGTAGAGGTATATCATCAGGAGTTTGTGATAATTTAGGCGGCAACCGTTCTAGAGCTCTTTCAACAAAATCCGGAGTAAAATGAATGAAATCCAGAGATATTCCAGGATTCCCTTGAGGCATGACTTTGAAGGCATGACTTTGCTTCCGTTGTTTGTCCATTATTTTCTAGCATATTATGGATCGAAAAGTGTCAGCAGTACAGTTACACGTGTAACTTTGTAGCTTCAAGCTACGTTCACACATGAGACCTGAGACTCAGGCAATCATCCAATCAAACGGCAAGATTATAGTTTCCGTCGTCGATTTCAAACGTCAATCAAAATTATGCTGCGACTTACTCCACGTAGTCTGAACAGTCCTGAGACCCACTAACTTCATCCGTTGTCGTTTGTGTAGGGCGACCAGAGGGAGGCTCACCACGTTTGCTGAGAGATAGTGTGAACGGTCCTGAGGCAATTTTCTCTCAACCTTCTGAGAAAAGTCTGTGAGACAAACTTTACGAACCTTGTCTCAAGTGTGAACTACCCTGAGACCTTCAACTGAGACAACAACCATGTCTCAGCAAAAGTTATATGCATTTCAACTTTTCTGAGACTTCCTTGTTATCAATATCCAGTTGGATTGTGTATTCGGCGCTGATTCATTTCATACACATGTACGCGGAACAGCATTTTGCGTTCATGTGTTTGTGTTGGTTGCACAAGTCAAATTAGTTCAGTCTGAGGTAGTGATTCATTTGATGATATTTACGATATTTATGACACTTATACATATGTTCATGCTTCTTTCAGAAATCTGAATTTACGATGAATCAGACAGAAACATGATGAGGCATGTACCGGCTACTTTGCCTTGATTGATGAAATTAGTTTAGAGCTATATCATGATGGCCATGTTTTTTTACTATCAAAATCGAGACACTTAATAGTCAGTAGTAGAGAAAACATGAAAAACAACGGACCTGAATTTCCATGTTTCTAAAGATTCGCAATAGTCAACTTAATGTCAATGCGTTGTTGAATTACGACGCGCATAAAATTACTATAGTAACAAACAGGAATATTTTCATTGTGATTTCGTCGGTTAGTATGCATTCCCACGATGCATGCCGAATGAGACCATGTGTTGTCAAGTGAGTTTTTCAAGAAACTCAGTTAACCGAGTTTGTCGGAAATTAACCAAATTAAGTTAAACTCGAAATGCTGAGTTTTTCTAAAAGCTCAGTTATAACTCAGTAAAATACTCCAACAAAGCTCGGTTAACTCGGGTACAAAAGAAAAATGCACCAGTAGGTCTAAACCATCAGAAACTGATTACTATTATTAAGGTATATTTTCTAAGCCCTTCTATGGAGAGCTTTTTCATCAAAGTTTGAGGGAGGAGGATGAGTCATTTCATCATCTAGGTACATACCCCAAGTAGAAAATTAGAAACATAGAAATGATTAAGTTCAACATAGAGAGGTTGAACGAGGTTGTTAGAAAGTAATATGACAGACCTGATCTGAATTCGCGCAAGAGAGGGAAGTTAGAAAAACTTCTAGACTATGCAAAATTTAGGCTATTTTTGTGGTAGGCTATCTACTATTGGTGAATATTTTGAAGGAGGCATAGAGCCTAGGGAAAGGAAATACTAGTACCTCTTACCATAGACTACCTCGGTGGTTTTGCACTTGATAGATTTGATAAAGTTTTGTGAAGATTTTTTGCAACGTGTTCTATAGTTTCTAGACTGGTAAGCATTTCAGAAGTCTTCGTTTGTCTGATTTTATTTTCAGTGCTTGAAAACAGGCCCATAGGCCCAGTAGGCTTATTGAGCATTTCATACTTGTGCTGAAATAAGTTGACGAAAAGGACCAATATCAATTAATAGGCCTGAGATTTAAGTTCAAAGGAAATCAAGTAACTAAAAATTCTTACAAAATTATTCATTATGTAAAAATGACAATGCATTAAACAACCTACGTAAACAAGTTGATGACCTGTTTACGTGGAATATTTCACGAGTACCAGTAACAGGAAGAAGACCGTTCCAGGACACCGTAAAATTCAGAAAAATTGGTATTTTTAGAAACGACTAAATTCATGAATTTTGGTCATTTTTTCAGGTTTTTAAGACCTAAATTCATGAATTTAGACCGCTCCAGGACAAGACAAATTCAGAAAAATTGGTATTTTTAAAAACGACATAAATTCATGAAATTTAACCCTTTTTCAGGTTTTTAAGACCCAAATTCATAAATTTAGTTCATTTAAAAAGTACCATTTTTTTGAAAAATCGGTATTTTTAAAAACGACTAAATTCATGAATTTTGGTCATTTTTTCAGGTTATGAAGACCTAAATTCATAAATTTAGGCGTTTTTAAAAATACCCAATTTTTCAAATTTTTCAAAATCTCAAATTTGTGATTATGACATTTTACACCCCCCTTAAAATCATGACCGTTCAAGGACACAACATCAGAAAAATTGGTATTTTTAAAAACGTCTAAATTCATGAATTTTATCCATTTTTCAAGTTTTTAAAATATGAGTTAACTAAAATTATGTGTCTAAAAATATTTCTTTAAAAATGGAAGAAACAAAAGTGGAAGAAACCGCAAGAATATATCCTTCATTATCATATGAACGTAGTTCTACTTTAATGGACATTGAAAAAATGAATAAAGAAAAACATAAAGATAGAGTACGTTATATGAAAGATAAGGAATCTCAATTATTATTAAGATTAGAGCATTATAAAAAATTAAGAAAGAGATGGACTAAAGCTAAGAATGTAGCACAAGGAATTGGCATATTCTTAACAATAAGTTTAGGTGCTTTAACAATTGTTATATCTTCAGGTGTTTTAGTAATTCCAGTAGTTGCTACAGCTTTAACAGGTACGGGTGTTTTTGCAACTTCACTTGTTACAATGTTAGATAAATCTTTAATAACTAAGAAACGAAAATCATTAGAAACTAAGCATTTACATATTAAAGAAGTCTATGATAAACTACATTATTATTTTCAAAGAGTCTGTGATGATAATGTTATTACGTTAGATGAGATTGAAAAATTTGATCAAATAGCTAATGAAGTAAATCAAATATCATTTCAATTACAGTCAGAAAAAGTTGATGATAAGAATAAACAGGATGGCAAAATTTCTAGTGATGGTAAAATTTCTAATGAAGAAAATGATAAAGTTTTTTTAGAAGAGCTAAAAACTTTAAGCGAAAATTTAAACAAAACTTTATTAAACAAAACTTAAAACGGAAAGATGTCAGACAACAAAGCAATAATAAAATAATTTGTTCAGTAAAATGTTTTTGCTGTATTCCAATGTTACCACAAAATTCAAATATTATATTTTAAAAATGGATAAAATTAGAGCCGATAATTTTAAAGGAATAAAACAATTAGAAGAGTTAATAAAAGAAAGAAATATTATGAAAGAAAATCATCTTCAGCATAGAATGATAAAAGCTGGTATTCAATCTGATATGTTTGAAAAAATGCAGCAAACCGAGCAAGTAAAAACTGATTTTGAAAAAACTATGAAACCATTTAAAACTCTTGAAAAAGAACTTGCAAATAATGATAAACAAATTGATATAACAGATCCAGAGCACAAAACTATATTCGATGACTATGGATTACTAGAATCAAACATTAATAAGAAATTACCAAAATCTATGCAATTTGAACATTCTATTTCATTATAGATGGAAAAACAATACCTAGATTTTATCTCGGACAAAAAAAAATATTTCCACAACCTTTTCGAGGTTTAATTTTTTCACCAGATAAATCTCCTTTTAGTTTAGATAGAAATTTTCTTGATCTTTTAAGAGGAGCAGATTTAAAAAAATATGCTGTAGGAGATCTCATAAAATATAAAGCTATGTTAGATAGAGTTGGTGCAGCAAAATCTCTTAGACGTTATAGACAATTAGAAAATTTATTATCAGCGGGAGTTAAAGTAGGGAAAGGTTTTAAAACAGAATTAACTGTACTTTTACCAGATGATCCACAAGAATTACTAAATAGATTAAATATTTTAATATCGGCAATAAAAGAAGGACATAATTCTAGTTTCAATAAAATTCATGCTATATTGAAAAGACTGTTAGAAAAGAAGATTCTAAATGAAGAGGATTATAAAAGTATAGCTGAAATATGTTGTTTCTAATTTTTATCTATGATTTTTATTTATGATTTTTATCTATGATTTTTATCTACGATTTTTATCTATAATATTTATTTAAATTTTTTAGTTAAAAATGTCTTCGAGAGAATTATCATCAGCAGATTTAGACAAAATTAATAATCATTTAGAAAATCTAACAGAGATTTTGGGTTCATCAAAATTTAGTACGACGTTAAAAATTATAACAACTACTTCATCACACACTTGTAATTTAGAACCCATTCTACATTTAGAACAAAATAAAAATTATCAAATTGCATTGACTAGTTTCTCCACATTTAACACTATTCAAAACGTTATCAAAGATGTGAATGACCAATTTAGATATTCTACTGATAAAGGCAAAACATGGAAAATACTAACTTTTCTTCCTGGTTCTTACGAAGTTGAATCAATATCAAATGAAATTAAGAGACATTTAGGTATACCATTTAAAGATGAGAAACAACTACATTTTGCAGTTGAACCGGCAGTTAATAAATTTTCTCTTACTTTAGACGAAAATCATCAAGTTGATTTTAATCATGATAGATCATTGTCAAAGCTATTAGGATTTAATAAACAAACCTATAGTCAAGGTTATCATTTAGGTGAGAAGATTCCAAAAATAACTGAAATAAATTCAATTGTTGTACATTGTGACATTATTGAAGGAGGATATATAAATGGTAAATTGTCAAATTTAATATTCAGTTTTCCAGCTTTTACTGTACCCATTGGTTATAGATTAAATGTAATTCCACAAACATTAATATATTTCCCTATTACAAGAAAAACTATTAACAACATTAACATTAGAATCACTGATGAGAAAGGACAAGAAATAAATTTTGGAGGTGAAGAGATTATGATAGATCTTTTGGTTCGGGAGGTATAAACTCCCACGCGAAGCTAGAGAAATTCAATTTTCTTCTTATTATTATTCTGCTTCTTTAAAAATAAAAAAATTAAAATTGAAATTTTTTTTTAAAAAATGAGTGAAGTGACTCCATTAAATAAAAAACTTAAATTCAATCATCATCCAAATTTATCTAATAAAGCTTTATCTGTTATCTGTGGAAGATCAGGATGTGGAAAAACATATCTATGATTTGAAATTCTCACGACTTCAAATTTTTTAGATTATAACAATCTTATAATTTATACAACAACAGCAGAACAACACGTCTATCAATTTTTAAAATATGGATTTGAAAATAATCTTAAAAAAACAGCAATTGCTTCATTATTCAAAGAATATGAAAAATCTGAAGATGAAGAAGAAATAAGTTCGTGGTGTGAAGAAGCAGCAAAAAATAATCAGTTAGTAGAATCCAATAAAAATAAGCATGTAAAAATACAATTAATAGATGATAGTGGTAATATGCAAGATCCTAGTAAACTAGATAAAACAATGAAACATTGTGTAATTTTTGATGATTGTGTTAATGATAGAAATCAGTCAGTTCAGAGAAATTATTTCACAAGAGGTAGACATAATAACTGTAGTGTTTTTTATTTAACACAAAGTATGTATTCATTAGACGGAAGTGTTATTAGAAAGAATGCAAATATATTTATACTATTTGAAATAAATGCAAGAAACTTAAGTGATTTGTTAAGAGATTTATGCGTAAGAAATAAAGATGAATTTAAACAATCGTGTAACAATGCTTGGTCAAAAGATTATGGCTTCATTACAATTAATATTGATAAAAAATTTATGATAGAGTTATAGAACATTTGTTTACCGAGTGATAATTAATATACAAATATAGTGTTATAATATTTTATTTTTTTATTTTATATATATATCAAATTTGTCTATCTTAGAAATTAGAAAATTAAAAAGGTAAAGTAGTTATTCCATCAGGCAAAATCTTTCTTTTATCATCAAATGGATCTAATGCTAATTTATGTTCCTCTTTTAAATACATTTTATGTTTCTTTGAGTTAAGTCTATAATTACATGCTGTTTTTATTTCATTATTAAATAATACATTTTTATAATCTTGAAATGTTATTTGATTAGCCACTGATTCCTTTGAAATTCCTTTTAATGTTTTATGTGTTTAAAAATATTATTAGTTGTATTATAACAATAACATTTAGATTTTAAAAATATAGCTTCTGTTATGAAATCTTCATTTCCTTCTAGTTCATCTTTTACTTTACATAAATCAGAAGGATGAATGATATATGAATATATGAATATATTTCAAGCTGACTACAGCAAAAGATGCCAATTACAGTCAACAGTCGAATAATACAGGAATGTTTTTACAGAATACAGAATAAATGCATTAAAAGAAAACTATACAAATTATTCAATATCGAAAAATCCACGTGAATATCTTTTATTTTATTAATTTCTTTATCAAGTGAAGAATTATACGGTTTTGTTAATTCTAAGAAAACAGAATCGGTATCTGCAAAGTGTAATTTATAGTTTTTGCCATAAGCAGGTGCTAAATAATCATATATAAATTTATACAAAAATAGTTTAGCTAATTCTAATATAGTGAATCCAATGAAATTAAACTTATCATGTTTTACGCTGATTCGACGCAAATGTGCAGCACATAGTTCATCACTAAATCTAGTAGTTCTTTTATATGTAGATTTCCTTGTTAAATTTTGAAACCTATCTCTATTATAAACTATTTCAATATTTTGTCTATTACGCACATTTTCTAAAGTCTTACCATAAAATGCATTATTCATCAATTTGAAGAACACGTTTCCAAAATCATCTTTATTTCTTTTAGCTATTTTACGTTTTTCAATATTGAACTCTATATAATTTTTTAACCATTTAGATTTTTGATAAAATAGCTTTCGATATATTTTGGTGAGAATCATTCCATGTTCTAAATACCAATCTAGCATTCTTCCTTCAACAACATACTTTCTTTTATTATTTGTGTTAACATAAGTTTTTTTGTTGGTCTGTATTTCATAGGAATTATAAACTTTTGATAATCTGAAAAATCTTCTATATTGGGAATTTTGTTTTCGGGACAGAAAGGATAATATTTTGTTGCGCCTTTTATATAATCAGTGTATACCAAATCAACTTCATATATATAACCAAAATTATAATTTCCATCATGAGTTTTTTGATAATCAAGAATATTGCACCATGACATTTCACCTGTTGGTAATTCTTGTATCATGCAAGAAGAATATAAGCTATTAAAATCATAATATAACAAATAGTTTTCTCTCATGATTTCATCAACTGCTGCTTGACTATCTTCATTTGATATAAGTCCTTCTATATTTTGATTAAACAATTTTATAGACTGATCGCTTTCTTCTGGAGATAAAGGTTTCATTATTCCATAATCATCAGGATTTACTTTTTTATTAAAACACTTAACATATCTATTACCTAAAACTGATGAAACTCCACCTCTAATACCAGATTCAAAAAATAATAATTTATCATATGTATTTTCTTTATAATGTTTAAGTTTAACACCAGTATGTTTTAATCCTGCTAACCATGTTAAACCTGGTGTAGAATAACAATAACATGGATCTATTCCATAATATTCTAAACACATATCACGAAAGTTTTCAAAAAGATCAGTAAGGATTAATACATCTATCTGAAGATATTTCATTGTATAATCGTACATTGTTCTACAATTTAACTCTCTCCAATTCTTTTCAGCTTCTGCATAGTCTTCTTCAGATAATTGTGATTGTTTTAATGTTGATTTAAATTTATTTATTGGAGGAAGTTTTTGTTCTTTCATTATTTCATTTATTCTATTTATATCTCCAGTTATATATTCATACGGAAATATGCCTTTTAAAGGTTTTAAATTATATTCATTTAATATTTTACATTGTTCAGGTTTCAAAGTTTTTCCCATAACATCTAATGAATAAGAAGTAAAAAATCTAAATGCATCTAAAATTCTAATACAACCTAATTGCATTGAAAAATATTCTTCTTCTTGTTTACATAGTACATTTATTTGTTGTTGTTGTAATTTTTCAGATGAAAATAAATCTTTCATTATTAAATGGAAATCATATTTAGAGCCATTGTAGAAATATAGAGGAACAAAGTTATATTTAAATTTATTAGCATTAAGATTACAAGAATTATGTGCTGCACCTCTACATAATCCATTTAGATGATCATGATCCTTTACTTTATCAAGATATCTACCTCTGCCAGTTTTACAATTATTTGTAAATTATTTTCCACAGTAAAAACATTTTATTTCATCATTAAAATGATATTTTCTTCATCCGTTAATGGAAGCATTGGTATATTTGTTTCAAGCAATTGTGAAAAACGTCCTTGTAATTCTTCTACTTTCTTTGTAAACATTTCTGAACTATCTTCACCATAGTATTGATAATATTCTGATTTAAATAATTCAGGATAATTTGAATGAATGTAAATTCCCCAACATAATGGTTTTTGTTCAGATGCACTTTTTTTAGGTGCACTTTTTTCATATTTACCATCATCAGAATTTTGTGTCATATTAACATTATATGCTTCAAAATCACAATAAATAGTAAAGGGTACTTTATTTTTCAAATAATGTCTATTATAAATTAAATAATCATCTTTAGGAAAAGTATTTTCAACTGCTTCATTTTGTTGACAATTCTCCAAATGTTTATTCATTTCTTCTTTAGTTCTAAAGCTCGTCATACATAGGAGACAAAGAAAATTAGCATTATATGAAGTTTTTGTAAATATAGAAACATCTTTACACAATATAAAATGACCCTGATAATATAATATTTTCGCTTGTGCTGATTGTTTTGTTTGTTTTAATTTTTCAAATTTATCTTGATATATTTCATGTGTTAAGTCGATAGATCTTTGTAAATCTTTTTCAGACTGTTGATAATTTTGATTTAATATTTGTAGCTGATAATTATATTCTTTATCATATTGTTCTTTATATTGTTGTTGACATTTTTTTGAACATTCATTTATTTTTTGATTGGTTTCATTTTCTTCATCATTTAATTCTATATTGTCTTCATTTAATTTTTGAATCGTTTCTATCTTATTTTGATATTTAAGGCCATATTCTTGCACTAATATTTTTGTTTGTTGTTGATAATCTGTTTTACATTTTTGTAAACTTTTATTTAAATTTTGTAATTTTTGTTGATATTCTAAAGATAAAGATGAATAATTGTAATCATAATCATAATTACGGCCTTTATAATTATTATGATTAATCATTATTGGTGATAGTGTTGTAACAATTTCAAATTTTTCAGTACATATTATATTTCCTTGGTAAAAAATATTATG
The DNA here is from genome assembly GCA_907163375.1 of Prostheceraeus crozeri. NCBI lineage: Eukaryota > Metazoa > Platyhelminthes > Polycladida > Euryleptidae > Prostheceraeus > Prostheceraeus crozeri. The sequence continues at coordinate 81,652 of CAJQUW010015304.1, forward strand.
ATGCATGTAATTTCTCTATCATTATATACTATTTCTGATTGACATAATTTTTTTTTATTCAAATAAATTTTTTTTGAATCTGAGTAAAATGGATTAATTTTACCAATAGAAACATAATTCACATTTAATTCAAAAACATTTACTTCTATTAAATTTTTATTCTTTTTATGAAACTTTGTTAGCTTATTGTAATCATATGGAAATTCATGTTAGCCATCAGAGAGATCAAATTCCTTTATATATTCTTCTTTATTATAATTACTTAGTCTTTCTTTGTGATATTCTGCAGGATGTAAATGTGCTATAACACTCCACAGAAAACAATAATCATCTTCATTTTTTATGTTGATTATTTGTGGTGAACTGAAAGGCAAAGGAACATAACTACCACCAGTATTATTTTTATATTTATCAATTACTATTTTCTTAGATAGTATTTTAACAAATCTCCAACCAGATTCACGTAACTGGGCTTCAATTATACAATTTTCTAATTTATTTATCATCGATTCAAATATAGGTTGTATATCATTTACATTATGAATTTCTTGTGAATTTGTAAAATGTCCTTGTATTATTTCTTCAGGAATTCCATCAGGTCCATTTTTTGTATAAAGTACTTCTACATTCATATAACATTTGAAAGATTTTCTAAATATATCATAAAAGTTTGTTAATACATTATAAAAAGTTTCATCGGTTTCATTATGTTCAACAGATTCATTAGATAAATATTTTATATCTGTTACCGCTTCATCGGTTTTTTTTAGTTTCATCAAATTCATCTATTTCGTTAAATTCATCAGTATCGCTAAATAAATATCTTGCATCTGGTACATGTTCATCTTCATTATTAAAAACTTTTATTTTCCGAATGAGAATAATCATCAAATATTTTTTTAACTTTTATATCAGTAGGTAATGTTTCTAGATAGTTTTTATAATTATTTAATTTTAATATATTTCCTTCATCAGCTCGATCTACATTTTGTAAATGCAATTTACTTTGTAAATGAGATTGATAACTTCTTTTTGTTTGCAACTTTTTTTACATAAGTCACAATAAAACTTGGTATTTTCCATTTTTTATATTTTTTAAAGAAAAAATTTGTGTTTTAATTTTAGATATAAACATTCTGATATCAAGGTCTTGAGAGTTATTTTATATTATTATATATTTCACGTTCTTTAGTTATTTTATTTTCTTTATCACATTAAGTTTAATCATATTAGGTTTTATCATATTAAGTTTTATCATATAACGTTTTATCAAAAGAAAATTTAAATTTATTTTCACTAGCTATTGATTCTTCATCATCATCATAAATTGATTCTTCAACATCATAAATTACACTTTTTGGTATAGGATGCCATTCCCTGATAAGATGCCATTCCCTGATAGGAATATCTAATTCCAAATTATATTTATTATTTGATAATAATATAATAGAGAAAAATATTGGTCTTTGATCTCTTTTGGAAAATTTAATAACACCACCATAATCTGAATCATTTTTAGTTTTTATTAAAGATGATAAAATTTTAAATTGATTAGATGTAAATCCTAATTTAGATTTTGTAGACCCGACACATAGTTGTCTAATAGTATCTTCAACTATTCCATCATTATTATTTTCAATTGTAAGAAAATGAAATTTAGATGAATTTTGATTATATGTAGTATCAATATCATATACATCAGTATGAGATATAAATTTTTCTTCACTTAAATTTTTATAATTACTAATATTTTTATAATCTTTTTTACCATTTACACCTTTTTCAGATGTTTCAGAATCATCATTATTATTATAAGATTCTTTAAAATTATTATTATCAGATTCTTTAAAATTATTAGGATTATGATTATGGTCATTGTTGATAGTATAAGGTGTGGTCCACATATAAATTTTTTTCTGCTCCGCCAAACCATTTATGTAAGATTTCAACAAATTAATATTTAAATTTGAATGTAATCCTACATAAGTATCATCATCATATCTTTGTGGCATTTCTGATGTTTCTTTTTTACAAATTGTATCTCTATAATAAACTTGACATAATAATTCTTCATTATGTTTTTTACTCTCGATATGAATATTATATTGATTATGTTCATCAACAAATAATCTAATTTTTTCTTTTGAAAAAGATTTTAATTTTTTTGCTAATTCTCTAATATTGATATAATTAATTATTTTATTTTTTATCCAATCAGTATTACTAATTGGCAACACTGCTCTAATAAAACCATAAACATTATTATGACCTATTATAACCACATTTTCTTTATTAAATTGAACATAAGCAACATCATTATACTTACTTACAATATCCATAAATTTTATAAATGGATCACCTAATATATAACAGTTAGTTTCTGTGGAAGGTAAACCTTTAGTCTGTTCTTTAAATATTTCAGCTTGTAATTCAAATAAAATATTTACATCTATACATGGATTATTATTATTATCAAAACATTTATTTTCCAATCCCGATGATCTCGTCGAATAAGAAGAACAGGATGATACGGGCGAATATAATTTTTTTTAAATTTGCTTTTTCCTTTTTTATATTTTTATTAGAAAAAATTTTATTTTTTTCCCATCATATAGAAAAGCATTACTTTTTTATTGTTAAAAAATGATGTTACCAAATGTTGGTGGAGGTGCATATATCTCGAATAATCGTGAATTAGAAATAGAAATTATACTATGAAAACTGGAGACGTTTTATCTGGTCCATTGCATCTTCCTATTCTTCTGCAACAAAATACAGAGTTAACAAATAAACAATATGTTGATACACAAATCAATGACTTAAAAGAAACATATATAAACGATGTTTTGGCTCCACTGATGAATGAATTAAAGTTGCTTAAACTTAATGACAAATCATTAAACGAAAAATTATTAAAACTTGATAAAAAGGATAGAGAGCTAGAAGCAGATGTAGCAAAACTTTTTAAAAAGATTTCAGAACAATCAAAAATTTTAATAATACTTTCTATAAAGTTAAAATCTGCAGTCATTAAAAATAAACATCAGATACAACTATTGAAAGAACAATTAGAAGATGAAATAGAAAAACTACCTGAAAGAATTAAAAAAAATTTAAAGCAGTTACAAACTACATTCCAAAAAAGTGTTGATGAATTAAGTTCTAAAATTACTCAACAAATGAAAAAGATGAATAGAATAATAAATGAAGTAAACTCACTTAATCAAAAAGTTGATAAAATGAAAACTCTTAAAATCAATTTAGAAAATGAATTAAAGAAAAATTTACAAGAAAACTCTAAAGGAAATAAAGAACAGTTAGATGCTGTCAAAAAACAGTTGGATGTTCTTAAAGTTCAATTGAATGTTCTCAAAACGGCGTTGAAGATGAATCAGGAGAAAATGCAAGTTAATAGAAAAGAAATTAAAGTACATCACACGCTGCTTGACGCAATAGATAAAGTGCAACGGAAATTAATAAAGTTATCACGAAGTTGTTGGACATTCACACACGTAATCTTAATAGAACCTTGTTCAGAGGCTTTAGCCGATCATAAACGTAAATCTTAACGTAAGTATTTTTTCCCAAAAGTCAAAAAATCCCAAAAATCCTAAAAAATGCCTATAATTTATAAACACAATCTTAAACATTTTGCTTCAAATAAAAAATTGCTCATAAACCATCTATGAAATCTGTTTACCATTATGACAGTGTAGAAACAATTCAAAAAGAAGGAGCTGGTATCTTTTCTGGCATAGGAAGTATCGTTAACTTGATTAAAAATAATAAAGATTTGATTACATCTGCTGCAAAAGGAGCAGCTGCTATAGGTGGTACAGCTAGTGCTATATCAAATGCTGTTAAGTCTCAAAACGAATTAAAACAACTAGAAGCTATTCGTAAACTTAGGAATGATTCAGAAGAACTAAAAAAATTAAAAAAACTTTCAGAGGACACAAAAAACAAAATTGCTAACATAGCTGTAGGGTCTGATAGTAAACAGGAGAAAAAATCAGGCGTAGCCATACAACCTACGGTTCGTTCAATTAAAGAAATAAGAGGTAGTGGTGTGAACAGCAACCTTCGGTCCAACCAGCAAAGCTGTAGCGGAGCTGGTTTAGCAAAATTCTAAAATTACATTTTAGCAAAATTTTTTAATTAAATTTTTTAGTAAAATTTTTTTAATTGAATTTTTTAGTAAAAGTTTTTTAGAAAAATTTTTTCTGTTTGTGAGAAAAAACAAAAAGTCAAATTTTTTTTTTAAATGTCTTCGCTTATCGAAAATAAATTTAGAATAGACGATCCTCCGTTCGTCAGTTGCAATCAAAAAAAGAATGACTATATAAGAATTGCTATCAATCCTGGATCTTCTAGTAGAGTAAATACTGGAGGAGATTTAATCTTTGAAGTTCATAATCAGCAAAGTTATATATATCTACCTGATTCATTTTTACACTGTGAATATTCTTTATATAGTAATGCCAATTTTACAACACCATTACCAGAAACCGAAAAATATTGCATTAGAGAATAATTTTTTTCCAAAAAATTTTACACAAATGCGTTTAGATGTTGCAACTCAAAATATAGAAACAATAAGTGATTCTCCAGGTGTAATTGATTCAATGCTTAGATTTGTAGCAATTGGTGAAAATAATAGAAAGTATGAAATCGAAGGTTGGTTTCCTGATACTAATGATAGTATAATTGTTGATGATTTAACTCACGCTGGAACAGATGCAGCAGGAATTGCGAAAGATGTAGAAAATATTGCAAATCATTAAAATAAAACAAACAATACTGCATATACAGAAAGACGTGAATTTAACGAGAAAAGTAAACAGACAGTAAATTGGTCATAATCTCCATTATTCGGATATTTAGACTATGACAAAATATCATATCAATTAAAATTTAAATTAATAATTCATCGCACAGCAGATAATGAATTAATCTTTTTTGGTAAGACTGGAAAAAAAGCATATTTAAAAATTGATAGACTTGAATGGTGGATAAAGCATATTACTCCTAGTTTAGAGGTTGAAACAGCTATTGCAGAAAGATTAACCACTAACAAACCAATTCCAGTAAATTTTCTAAAGCGTACTGCTAGTTCAGTAACTTTTTCCGAACTAATATTTAACTGGCATTTTACTAGAACTTCGAATACTCCAAGATATTTATTACTAACTTTTCAAAGAAATAATTCTCCAAGTTTTGATAAAAAAATAATCTTTTTCATATTAATACAATTCGAAGTTTACAAGTTGCTTTAAATCAAACCCGATATCCAATTGATCCATTAAGATTCGATGATACCAATAATCAATTTATGGAAGGATATGATGCTTATCGAAATCTTAGTATAGAATTTGGAGTTGAACCACAACTAACTCCTGGAGATTGGAAACATTTATATCCTGTTTTCTGTTTCGATTTAAGTGCACAATCTGAAGATATTATCAAGACTGGTTGTGATGTAACAATTAATATTGAAAAGAAAGATTCCACAACTTCATTGATGGCTTATGGTTTATTGCTAGAAGATGTAAAATATTCTATTGAAATTCTTAATGGAAAGATGGCTAAGATCGGCTGAAGCCAGAGGAGCTTCGATCCGATCGGTTAATAACCTGAGGACCTTTTGTCCGATCGGTTAATCAAAATTTTTGGTAACTTTAAATTTTTCATAACTAGAATAGATTTTTAGAATAGACTAAAAAATTTTTCATAGCTAGAATAGATTAAAATTTTTCCTAACTTAAATTTTTTTATTAAAAATGTCGCAAGCGAAAAGTAATAATAATAATAATAAAATTGTTGAATTAAAACTACGTAAGATTGTTGACAAAAATACACCTAAAACTATTACGATTGACAAAAAAAGTATTACATAAGTAAACCAATGATAGAGAATATTCAATTACAAGAAGAAAAGAATGGAGGAATTCTACCATTAATTCCACTAATAATAGGTGGCATAGTAGCAGCAGGAAGTGTTGCAGGTGGGACAGCTGTTATTGTCCAGACAGTAAATAAAAATAAATCAGAGAAGGCAGCATTAGAAGAACAAAAACGTCATAACAGAGAGCTAGAGAAAGTTGCTAAAGGAGAAAGAATAGTAGATAATTTCATTAGTAAACTAAATTTAGTTGATGAAGGGAAACGAGTTCTTAAAAATATTCTCCACAATGTTGATGATTTGATTGAAATTAAAGGAACTAAAGATGGTTCTGGAATATATCTAAGTCCTAGTATGATTCGGTAATAACCTCAGAACCTTTGGTTTGATCGGCTAAAGCCTCTGAACCTTTGGTTCGATTAGGTAAAACATTTATTATATTTTATCTTTAAAAACTTTTTATCTTTAAAAATGGATTCCGCAAATTCCACAAATTCCACAAATTCCGAAAATTTAATTAAATTATAAATTTCTAATTTAAATGTATTGAATTATCTCTTAAAAGTACATAAAACCTCAAATTGTCACCATTCCGGAGGTGACATACAAAAAGCATTAGAAAACTTTCCTGGATTTATTTGGAGTAAATATTCAAAAGAAAAACATCTTCCTGGTCATTCATATACCTGTCCAGGAACTTGATTAGATATAAGACTAGATGAGAATAATAATCCAAAACCGGGTGAAGAACCAATAAATAGAGTAGATACCGGAGCTTACAGACATGATTTAGCTTATCGACATGTAGCTGATAAGGAGATGATTCAGGAATTAGATAGTATTCAAAATCCTATATTTAGAGGAAGAATAGAAAGAATGTTTGTTAAGAAAGCTTTACAAGCTAAAATATTATTCGGTCAGGGTTTAGAAAAAACTCATAACTCTGAAACCTACGCCTCCGAAATTCGTAAAGAATACAGAAGGCCTAAATATTTATTGAAAGTAAAAGTATTTAATGAAGATGATATTTGGAGTGCTGATCTTATTCATATGCCGAATGAAAGAGACTACAAATACGCATTGACCGTTATAGATTTATATACACGATACGCTTGGGCAAAGCCTTCAAAAAACAAAAGTGGTCTGTCAGTTAAATATGCGTTTGAAGAAATCTTTAACGAAACTAATAGAAAGCCAAGGAAATTGTTTGTTGATAAAGGGTCTGAGTTTTACAATCGAAATGTTAGGCCACTATTTGAAACTGTTTATTCAACTAAAAATGCAGGAAAGGCTGTAGTAGTAGAGCGATGCAAAAGATCATTCAAAAATAAATTATTTAGGAAATTTACAGAACGAGGTAATCAGAAATGGTTGAAGATACTACCAGGAATTGTTGAAGATTATAACAATAAAGTTCATTCAGGTATTGAAGAATCCCCAAAGAAGGCTTCTAATGAGCCTGATTTGATACGAAAGAAAATATTCGAAAATAATTATTCAAATGAGAGTAATCCGAATTTGCAGAAACTTAAGCCGAAATTTAAGATTGGAGATAGAGTTAGAATATTTTAGTATAAGAATAAATTTGAAAAAGGCTTTGTTGGCTTTTGAACTAAAGAGATATTTGAAGTTTGTAAAATAAATCAAACTTATCCGATTACGTTATGAAATCAAAGATTTAGATGATGAAGATATCAGAGGCCGATTTTATCAAAATGAATTACAACGAAGTGAGCTTTAGCTAGCTTCGCTTGATTTTTAATTATCATTATTATTTTTCAATTCTAACATAATATCAAGAAATGGTACTCCTTTTTGTAATTTCAATAAAACATAAAGACATAATTGAACGCAATAAGTAGTTCCTGGTTTTTGAATTTGAAATGTATTATAAGTTCCATTGCCAAGTAATTCTTTGACTTCATTTGTTGGAGGCAATCCATAAGAGTCGAACCAATAGTTCTCAGCCTCCGGGCGGTCAAAATAATAATTATCTCCGTTTATATTTCTTTGACCCGCAGACCAATGTACTCCTTTTTCATCTGATGTGTGAAGACTTGTTATGAAATTTATAGATGGCTTATTTTTAAGGAATTGTAATTCGTCTCTCATCAATATGTGAAAATTCTTTATTCCCAATTGATTAGCAATTTTCTTTAGATCAAAATTCGTAGTTGTTTGTTTGCCATATATTTTTAAGAACTCGGTAATGCTAGACATTTTATAATAAAAAAAATTTCTTATAGGGACCCCTAGAAGTCAGAAGGGGGGTATTGATTTAAAACTGTCTCATAATGATGACTTACCTTACTACTTATTCGATTTGAAATGATTATATTATAATTATTCTAATCTACATTGTTTTACAGATTTCCATTTTCTTCATGAACTTCATTTATTAATATGTTTCATCGTTAAAGTGATTGTTTAAAATTGCTATAACAACTATCCCGCATATCGGCGTTTATGCGTTCTAAATTTAGAAGAAGAATTTTATTGTCATTTGCCTTTATTGTCAATGCACTCTTATGTGCTTAACCTATTCATGACTTCACAATGGGAAGTACTTTGCTACCCGTACGTATTTTAACCTATTCATGTGAAAACGTTAAATGAATTTTGCAAATGGATTTCTAAAACTGAATTTGAAAACAGATATTGAAAACAGATTTTGAAAACTGATTCTGAAAATAATTTACGTAGGGGTAAATTGAAATGTCAAAAGTTTACCGACGCGTAAATTGAAATGTCAAACGTTTACCGATGCGTAAATTGAAATGACAAGAGATTCCACGATAATTTTAGGGGAAAGCTGTTAGATGTTTTCCGTTGCTAGAACAATAAATATATCTCTCTCTCTTCAATCTCTGTCTCTCTTCAATTATCAGCCAGTGTACGGGTTCATTGAATAATTTTGAGTTAATGAGTTACAATGATCTTCTAGTTCACACAATTAGTACTTTAAATAATGTTGAGAATACAATAACGAAGAATGTCTAAGTAATAATTGCGTCTTCTTAATTTATCATAATGCTCTAATCTTAATAATAATTGTGATCCATTTCACTTGTTTTTAATTGAGATAACGAAGGATATATTCTTGCGGTTTCTTCCACTTTTGTTTCTTCCATTTTTAAAGAAATATTTTTAGACACATAATTTTAGTTATCTCATATTTTAAAAACTTGAAAAATGGATAAAATTCATGAATTAAGACGTTTTTAAAAATACCAATTTTTTTGATGTTGTGTCCTTGAACGGTCATGATTTTAAGGGGGGTGTGTAAAATGTCATAATCACAAATTTGAGATTTTGAAAAATTTGAAAAATTGGGTATTTTTAAAAACGCCTAAATTTATGAATTTAGGTCTTCATAACCTGAAAAAATGACCAAAATTCATGAATTTAGTCGTTTTTAAAAATACCGATTTTTCACAAAAATGGTACTTTTTAAATGGACTAAATTTATGAATTTGGGTCTTAAAAACCTGAAAAAGGGTTAAATTTCATGAATTTATGTCGTTTTTAAAAATACCAATTTTTCTGAATTTTACGGTGTCCTGGAACGGTCTTCTTCCTATTACTAGTATTACTACTAGTATTACTAGTAGACTTATGGATGAAATGTCTATTTAGGAGGTCCATTAGTATTTATTAGGTCTTAAAATTTGTCGAATATTTTACACAAGGATGACGTTGCGAGAAACCATAACTATAGATTTCATATGTATAACCCGCACCTAAAATTGTAAATTGAGATATTATTCAGTCGAATTTTCATTTCCGAAAGTGGTTGCCTCGTGAAAATTTGTTGACTTGTTAGATGACCCAATTGACCACTTTTATCGATGAGCTGATTGAATAGGATGCTGAGATGTCTATGTCTACAAAAGGGGTTTACATGTCTATTAAAAAGCAGACGGCGAGACAAAAATAGGAAATAGGAATGTTTATGATGAAGCGTAGCTTAAGCGCATCCTATGGCACAATTTTGCACAAAGTTCAGAGAAACGGATTCCCATTCAAGATTGACTTTGATCTGAAAGACCTAGCGTAGATGAAATTAAAATTTGCGAAGTTTTACAAGAGTTAAATAAATGTACAAATATGCCTTGGCCGTGAGATATAATAGATTTAAAAAAAAATAGGAAATCCAGATTAAGTTGTATCGCATTTTTATTATTAAGCAATATATTTCGACTATAAAATCCGTAGTACGGATAGTACTACAATATATGAAATATATAAATACTGTAGTACGAAATATATTGTTCAATGATATAAATATAATGCGACATAACTTGGCATTCCTAAATTTTTTAATCTCTTACAAGAGAACAACTCAGCATCACTGTGCAAAGCAGCATTCGTCGAGACGAGCTCGCACCTTATTCACGCGGACTTCGGTTCGCTTCCTGGGTCAGGCGACTGCGGTCCGAAATTAAGGGCAGTTCCACCGCCTGCGAACCGGAGTCGGTTGGTTTGCTGCCCTCATGAGCGCCTGGGGCTTGGCTGCATCCGACTTATGTTACTGCGGCCGCCCTCAAACTGCTCAACACAAGTTGAGCTGTGACGTTGTGGTGAAGTGTAACATTTGCCCACTGACTGATCCTGACGATCCTCGGATTCTGCGGTACTTGCTGAACGCCAGGCTTCAGCTTTAATTTCACGCACGTCATACGATAATAAAAAAGGGTGTTGGTGTCTTTTATTGACTTAATCGTTGTTATTCTCTTTAGATATTCAATAGGCTATACTGCGACAGACCTTTGTTGTCAATCCTCAATGTGATGGAGTGGCATGACATGCTGATATACTGTTTCACTACAATATGAATGCTGGTAGCATACTGTAAATAATAATAGGACAATAAGCTGTCGATATCACTTGGAGATGACTTCTGCCTTCACTCGCATTCCTTTTGTACCGTCGGCGTGGCCTAGTGAAGAAGGTGCGAGCTCATCTCCACCGCGGACTTCGGTTCGATTCCGGGCCTTGATCAATCGTGCACTGAATCTCGAAATCATGTGAAGATCAAATCGTGTCCCTAACTTCAAGGGAGACTTCATGAAGATGCTTCAGTTGAGAAAGTAGAGAAGAAAAACTGGTTATAGCTAAATGCCAATGACTAGTATACATGTCCATAATATAAGCAGTCAAGCTAGCAGTCAAATGTTTTGGAGTTTTGAACATTAATTTGAATTTTGAAGGAAAAATGGATCAGATTTGAATTTTGCGAGAATTAAATATCATTTCTGATGCAAATTATATTTTCCTGAAGAATTGGTGATATAACTATTGATTAAAGAAATTTACTGCTAACTGGGCAGGTATAGGCCTATGATTAGTTCGTACCTTTTGGTTTTCAAAAGTTTTATCTGTATGATAGATTCGGCTGCTTGCCTTGATTACTTTGAACTTTTGCTTCATTTCCTTTCATTTCAAGTTGCTCAAGTTGATAATGAAGATATGAGTAATTTCCTACCGTTTGAGTTGAAGCAAATTGCGTCAAGATGCTCATTATCGCTGACGTTGCTGATTTCAGTAATCTAATATTTGTCAGTGTTCAGATTAACTTGAAAATCTGTTGCGCCTTGTTGACTGTCTTTGAAACAGAGAATGGATAATAAATGAACATGATCGAGTTGTATGGTTCGTTCAGTGATGGTTGGGTCACTTTGGATGAGAGAATTTGTGTTATGAAGACAGCGTTTCCGTGGACGACCAGTTTAATTGGATGAGAAGCAATAATCTTCAGTTGTTGATTTTGACAAGGCATTGGCCTGTTTTGAACAACCTAATCGCTTAATTGCCCTCTGACGCAAGGCGAATGAAAGACAAATAAAGTGTTAAAAGGAAAGACGTCTTTAATCAACAAAAAGTTAAGGACATGCCTTAATTGTGTTTTGGCAATTATTATCGATATGCACGCAATCTTCACTTGGGTTTTGCATGTCGCCAATGAATTTGCCATCTGCAATGAGTTCGTTTCCTCACCACAACCAAAACCACATGAACACACGAAAGCCAATAATCCATGAAAATTTCATGAACATGGACTAATAGTTGCCGAGAACTTCATGAATAGAGCAAAATACCGTTTTATACCGAAAGCAAACCGCGGGTCAAATGTTTCTTTTTCGATTTAAGTGGGGTTCTATTCGAAGACGGCTTGTATGAATAGATTTTCTTGCTCTTGATTCATTATATTTTCATTATATTTTCATATTTCGAATTTTTAGTCTCTGCTGTATACAGGCATTTGAGGTGGAAGGCAAAGAGTAAGATTGAAGAGTAAGATGATTACTTGGTTGTGTGATTGTCGACTCTATCATTCTTTGTTCTCTCCAGGACAACAGTGAAACTTTAATTGATCTTTTTTTTAATAAAAGTATCATAATCGATAAAGTTAGGTTCAAATTTATCTGATTATTTTTCCCATTCATGTGTGTGTATGCTATTCGAGAAAAAATGGCACTGTAAATAGTATTTCACATACATAGGATTCGTCATGGTGCAATGTCAATAAGGCAAATATAGTAATACCTTGCTAATGACTGTGCACGATGATGCAGACAAAAAGATAAGAGTAAAGCGAAATAATCTACAAAGCCGTGCAAAGGAATTTCCATAGCGCTTGGCCTTAAAGATCACTCGACAAAGCTGAATTAATTTTTAATGAAAATTTTGGGTATATACGGTATTTGTCCTAATTACACTTGATTTGGATGCCTGCCTATCCTGCACAACTTCAATGCACGACCCAGGGTACCATTCCTAGGCCGGCATACGATATTTTTCAAACGGCTGCGACTACAGTGAACATTGATAACAGTTACAAACGAGTTGCATTAGGGCTACATACATAAATGGTTGTATCAATTATCTCAAAATTTCATGACAGAATTACATTTATTGCGATAAATACATATACATGCATGAAAGCTATATTGGTTTCGGACAATGATAACCATGTACATGCACTTACATTATGGGTTGCGAAATCAGGCTAGAACTCCCTCAGATCGGTCATAGTTTGATTTATTATTTTTAAAATGTACTTTGTCTGGTGATGTACATGGAATGTCAATATTGAAAATTATACAGGATACTCGTATGAATATAAACTTCTATTGGACCTGTTCGTCTGTAATAACATGCATTTTGATCACATTCTTGCAGATTTTCATCTTCATCAAAGCATCACTTAACTCGAATAAGTAGCGATGACTGGTCTACAGTCGAGAGAATGTAGTACTAGGCATGCTTCAAACAATTTGCCACGTAAAAACTGTGCTGCTGGCTGGACTCGATCTGCGATCGCAGGTTATCTTGACCTACTATACATGAAATCATTGTTACATGAATTATGTGAAATATTCATAACTATCCCTAAAAGAACGGTAAAATTTCGGCATGGAGTATTTCAATTATTGCGCCGTTTATTCGCAAGTGTGTTCCTACACAGACAATCACACTTTTTATACAAAATTCTCACTTGAGACGTCTATTTTAACCGAAAATTTGCGAAACAATAAAACTTTGTCTCTAAATTGCAGATTGACTTTTGAACTTTCAAATATCTCAGCATTCAAAATCTGGCCCTTCTGAAATCATTATATATATATATATATATATATATATATATATATATATATATACGAGTATATATGTACAATGTACATCTTTGAGAAACTACTGAGTATTTAAAGATATCACGCTAAGTTTTAGAAAACGTGCTACATAGGAGGAAAAGTCGCTAGGAGTTTTGGTTTTGCAAGTATCTCACGGGATGTTGTCACCTGTCGGCAGATGTATCGGAATTCTAAATAAAAGAGGAATCATAGACACTGTGAAAAGGTCGTTATTCTCATACTTATACAGTGTGTGTCATGATGCTTGTTTAGTTTGCACAGAAGACTAACAACTAAATCAGCAGAAAGTAGTAAATATATTTTGCCTGAACATCATGTCTTTGGAAAGAAAATAGTCCATGAACTAGAAGAATAATCGGGAAGTCACACTGCCACAAGAATTGTTCATTCTCTAGAAAGACATGTGATCGTGTGAACTTAAATTTGAAATTCCTTGTTTGCATTCTTCTTGAAGCGATGGTCGTGAGGATTTGCTTATTTTGATTTCCTAGTTTATTTCCGCTTAGCACTTACATTTAATCGCAAAGTCGATTTTTCTTCTTATTACTGAAAAATTATATCAAAATATCAATAAATGTGTCAAAATCTGCATGCACATGCAGAGAAATTACAAGCCAATTTTCAAAATGAACCGAAGAAGGGAGAATAATGTGTAATCCACATTAATGGTAAGGCTCTCTGAAAATACTCTGAAGTGGATTGTTGTCGCATTGCAATCCTCATCATGTAATAATCGGATCTGAATCATGCTGTAAATGATGCTGCTACCAAAGTTTCAATTGTGTTGCAAATTTGCTGTCTGGTAGGGGAGGGTGGGGCACATTGAACACGTCTTTGAACCTTTCTCGATAGTTCGAATATGCTATATCAAATGAATCAAAATCAAACTTGGATGAAAAGTTGAGGGCATGCTAAGTAATCTCTGAGTTGTTGGACGTTTCTGTGACATTTCATCTCCTCACAATTTAAATTTTTAAATTTATAACAAAGTGGTTCATTTTTAACCACCTTTGTTCATAGCTCTCTAATGCAACTTTATTACACTTTATGTATCGGATTTATTGCTTTAGTTCACGAATAATCAAAATCAAGCAACAAAATTCATAGATTGAAATTTTCATTGGCAAAAATGAAAGCAAATGTTTGATGTGAAAGTAACACATGCTAATTTCTGAAAGTAAAATGTTCATAGACCATCAGAGTTCTCAGATTAATAGCATTATTCATCGATAGAAGAACCTTGGTAAGAGCATTAGTGCTGAATGTATTGATATACAACTACATTTATCATTTGTGATCATCAGTTAAGCATGCGTAGGCATTACGCATTACATGTAGACATGTGAGACACGAGTAGGCCTAGGCAGAAAAGCTGATAAATTATCAAAAATCAAAACAAGATTCATTAACGTTTCAATTTGTTTGACCAGCAAGGGAGGTTCCAGTGATATTCATGTCCACATCACTTTGATTGAGATCGCTGATTTACATAAATTTATCATTTAATCAATTCAATATATATACTTCGCCATGCTGCCCTGGTGCTGCGCTCTCGAAACAGTTACAGCGCACAAAAACGAATACCAAAACTGCTCAAATATTCCTAAATAGTCAGTTTGATAGAGTTGCAAACCAATTTGTAGCATAATTATATGTCAAAACTTATAAATCACTTCATTTGACTCAGTAAAAGAAAAACTGATTATGGAAGTGGGGCACTATGAACCATGTTCAAAGTGCCCCACCTCGCTAACTTTTCAAAAACGTGCTCGTGTGCAAATAAGGTTGCACTCAAATAGTTTTTAACCAATAAATTAATAAAGCTGATCAAGAATGCTTGAGAAAATTACTGTCTAATTAAAATATACGCAAGGTTTTGGCTACATTAAAACAAAAATTCAGATTTTCTGAAAATTTACTTTTTCATCGAAATTTTGAGAAATAATGCGAAAATAATGATTGAAAGCATAAACCAAAGTGTTCAGCATAATCAAATGAAGTGATCGGAGGAAACATGTTTATTTATTACAATAAACAATGTCTTAACGCATAAAGTTTCCACTATTTATAGTTTCGGAGAAAAGGCTGGTGGTTCAATGTGCCCCAACCTCCCCTACATTGTTGCTCCAACTCAGTCTTAACCCTTTCCACGATTGCATTCTATGGATGGGGTATATTCTTTGACGTAATGATTTCATGCACGAACTTATTTACCACGAATTTATCATCTTTTGCGGTAGACGTCAAAATTGAATAGCGGTGGATATTGGACAAAAAAGTATGAAATAAATTAGAATTAGAAAAATAATGCAGTCTAGTTTTGCATATTTATGGGGAATGACAGCAAATTGTCTAAATAACTCACTCCATTTACATATTTCGTTAGTCTTACTTTAATCGGAGTGTGGGTATCAATTCATTGAATTGCAATAGGGCTAATGAATAGCAACCATCATAAAATTCAAAACTTATACAATCCTGCATTAAATATAATTCCGCCATAACAGTATCCTTCATGACTGCCGAGCTATATAAACTATAATATATATTACAATTTGGCCTATTACCATGAGATCCTACACAGAATGGTTTGAAGTTAAAATGGTCATTGTTGTCAAAATGTCATGGCAAAGCTGTGTGGCATTAATGGAAAGCTTCAAATATAATTGAATGGGAGGAACATTCTCAGCAAGATACTCCTGTCATGATTTTCATATGACAGTCATTTTTCTGTAGCAGTAAAGTTAGGCCTATTCATAGATTTTATACCTTTTTCCATAAACTCCATCCGTAAGCTGAAGAACACTGATTTTCCGGATAAACTTTTGGCAAGCATGTTGGCTTCACTGGAGTAAGGAATGCTGCCTGCAATTTATACTACATTTCGAAGCTTTCACTTGAAAGGTTTTGTCAAAACTTTATTTTGATCGGGCTGATTGTGCCAACCTTAGGAACTTTTGAAGATTCGAAGCTTCCAGGAGCATCAGTTGTACCAAGGACTTAGATTTCAAGAGTTCCTGAAAATTAGACATGACTGAATTTCAGGAGTGCATCAAAAGTGTATTCGCTTGTAAACAGGAGTTCCATTAGAATTAATGCTACAAACGTGTCATTGATCAGAATGTCATGGTTGTTGAATGGTTCAGATCTTCATATGCACTAACACACAGACCAACATAAAGAGATCCTGGAATCAATATATATCGGCACTTAATTCTTTTGCATGAATGTTGCACACTGAGTACATGTAAACATATATCAATGAATTTCGAGCATTCACAACAGAAGGCTACCGCGTCCTGTCCAATCGAGAAGTATCGATGGTACTGTTCGAACAGAGCAGAGGGGAAGTAGTTCAACACAACTTGACCCACCAACTTTTCACGAGAGCCTGACTTCCGACCCATGTAACCCACATGTCAAAAATATGACTTTTGATGATGATTTTTTCTAGAATTTTCAAGCACCCAGACGAATTAGGTATGCATGTGCGGCAAACGAGGTACAACTAAAGTGTGCCTCGCGGTGGAGCGGGTGTCTATATGTAAGGGTGGACGGATGTGATAGCATTGCAAAAGTATTATGACTGCTTGACCCACATTTTTGGTTAGTTTTACAAATACTGTGTGGCTACAATTTTACAGTGATGTTTAGCACATAGCCTAATGGACAATTGTTTTCAGTTCACTAATTTTCTCATTCATCAGACACTCCTTCTCGCATTATGTCAAGCTTATTGGCATGATCCTCTTTCGCTAAACTGTTCACCGCTAAAATTAATGCTGTCACATATTCCATTGCATATCTTAAACGAGTAGGTCCACGCTTGGGACTACAATCCCGAGATCTATCTCTAATTAGATACGCATTGTACATGTAGATAAACAAAGTCTAAATTAAAATGCGAAAAATGCTTAGCAGATTAAGGTCAGGTCAGTACTTAATTTCTTAATGCCTACTTATCTAATCAGTGTTAGTCTACTTATAAAACTAAATCCTAATTAATGATAAATGAATGTCAGAAAATTATAAATTAGTCTAAATAAAATATCTCACTTTTCATGCAGCTTCGGAATGAGTTTTCCCTGCGGGATGGGGCCTACCGTAGGTCATCAAAACTGTTTAGATTAGCTAGAGATGACCATACATGTGTGTACCGGCATGTGTGTCAGATCAAGAGTAGCATATTGGTAATAAAGTTTGTGAGGAGATATTGTCTTCTACGGCCCTACAAGATGATGAGGAAGTTTCTATTGATCAACTATAGTACTGACCTGCTATATATGGGTCGGATGATCTTCCCCAGGGGTGGTAAATGCCAGTGGTAAAAGCCGGCAAATACCCTTCTGGTAAAAACTACAAAAATTAGAAAAACTGGTCAAAACTGCTAAATGTGTTTTTATGACCACTGAAATATAATTCAGAGGTAAACGAGTTTAACTACATGTAACATAGTGTAGGCACATTTGTAAAATATGAACAATCTTTACATTTAAGCAATTAAGTGTAAACCTTATCTGCAACCTACGGATATTTTATCTCAGCTGCATGAAAATATTTTGAAATTCTTATTTACTTGATCCACTTGTTATGAAGCACAAAAGACATGATAACACATATTCAGGTATAAGCATCACATCCGTCTACATAATCAATTGTATATTTAAGATTTACGCAAGTACGATATAAGTAGGATAAGGACATAAGTAGGATTTCTTTATTCATGCATGTCTCTTGTTTGTATCTAAACTTCTAGGTACTGAACATTCTAATTTTTGAAAATTGACACTGTGTGATTTACTTTACTGTGCATAGATAAAAACACATTCATGCAATTATACCCATACTATAGCACGAGTGTAATTATGCATTCCTAGGAATGCTGCTTATAGCATTCGATAATTAAAATAGTCAACATTTTAAATCATTGTTTTGTCCGTTCTTATGTATGGCAAAATTTGTTGACATTGTCAATATCTCAATATAATTCATCATTAATAACTTATTTCTTTTTTATATCATTACTAATTCAGAACTGACTAACTTGATTCATATGCATGTAAAACATCTATTCTAAGATTATTAGATATATTCCACTGACGACAATAGATAAGCTACCATAAAATGATTAGGCTCATAAAGAAAAGCGTGATTATGTGCCGCGCGTATCAGTCACAAAGCCGATGAAATGATTTGCATTTACAGTCAATCCCGGACAATCGCAGACAAAGGCAGGACAAGTTTAGATGCGATGCCTCAGTTGGATGATGTAACAGTTAGTATAAATATGCGGACCCGTACCATGTGAATACATCGGCCAGCAATGAATATTGATGACAATACAGGCTTCCCATGTACCCTTATATTTCCATTAATTACCATCTGCCTGGTTTTTCCCTCTTTTCCTATCTGCCCTAATAAAAACTGGCTTTCATCATTTCATTCATCTGGCACTCTGGCAGGAGTGCCAAACCTTGATAATGCGAGCCGGCTCGCGAAAGCTCGAACTTGTAAATATTTTTTAGAAAATAGACTGAGGCAGTCTGATGCATCCATTTTTTTGTAAACAATTGCTGTTCATCTGTTTGAGCAGAATTCCTAAGAATTCACTTGCACCACTTCACAGCGCAGTGTGTCAACGAGTCAACAAGCGCTTTCTCTTGAAGAGAAGACTGAACTCATCAGGGCTTCTGAAATCTCTCGAGTAGCGAAAGAAAAAGAAGCAGTTGAGTTGACATAAGATTCCCTCCTAATCTTAGATAGATGTTCGATTCCCTTTCACTGTTGACTAATCAGCTTCAACTATTGTTCCGTGTTTTTACAACTCTTTAACAAATGCATGCAGTAAATTGCTTTTCATATTCAGAATATATACAAGATACACAGATGCTTTTCTATCTTAAACGATAAAAAAGGGATGGTGTTGGAAGCTTGTAGGCCTACATACACGCCCGAAAATCGTTACTCTGCTTAAGCAGGAACTTAGAATAAGCAGGAGAGAAATCTCGCTCCCAAGCCGTCCCGCGTATCCGGAGTGCACAGTATATAGGCCTTAAGAAAATATATGCTACTGTTGCCAAAATCGTTTTCTGGCAATACATGTTTTTGATAGTAGGTACAACATAATCAAATGCAACTCATTTAAGAAAAACCAATATGCTAAAAAAGGATAGAGACATTTACAACATGCATGTTCGATATGCGAAAGTAGTCATCGTATACATATACATGATTCATTGTCGTTGCTGCTTTCATCCCTCTTCTCCACCGAAACTGGTCAGTTATTTTCGGACGTCACTCATGTCGCCTGAATCGCAATAATGGAAGGAAATACCCGTAATAGAATTTGCACACATTTGATGAAAGTGTGAAACTCCAATTGTTTTTCGGCTAAGCTGGGTGGAAGTGGGTAAACGAAACTTGATCAACAGCACACTCGATCCACTGCATATGCCATCCTCAACACACCTCACCCACCAAATTACCACGAAAATCTAACCAGCTCGAGTTTGTGACCGCACTAACCTATGACCCATGACCCACCTCCAGCTCTGGTCTGTAATAAATCAAGTTCGCATTATGTAGCTCATCGGTAGTATTGTTAGTATTGTTCCATATCTGTGAGCTAGCTATGCTCACATTAATGTAACTTTTACGAGCCTAATAAAAAACTTGCAAAACCAAGTAACAATTTTTTTCAAGATAACAGCAAAAAGCTAAGGGGTACAAAGAACTTAATAATCCTTAAACTATAATAATTTTTGATGTTTCCTTTAATTGTTCACCCGACGTATCTGAGGTCACATTGAATTGTCAATATACACAACGTCACTCTTTTGACAGTCCATAATTATATTGCGCCTTGGTGATTGTGGCAACGTTACCGATTGCCACCATGTCGAAATTCACCGCTCGCTGATCGCATGTGGACTTTGAATATACAGTTTCTCATAATTTTTCAAAAAGCGTCCCGTGTTTCCTCGTACAATTCAACACATTTCTTGAATGAATAAATTTCTGAATATTTGTGAAATTAGAAGTTCCAGTTACTTTGGCAGTGTAAAGATCCGTGTAATCTTGCTGTAAATAAGGCTGACTAGATAAGGAGTTTGTGGTTAAGGCAAAGGGATGACTGTCTTGTTATTCAGACCACTCAAAAAAGCTGCAGGCGTTGACATCATCGATTTTGTAATTCTATGATTGGTTGGTGATTCTATGATTGTTCTTAAAATTCTATACAGGCCGTTGTGGGTCACAAATGGGCCTAAACCAATTACAAGCTTAGAGTGTGACATCTTGAATTTGTTCAATAGCTTCAATTTCAAATAGTTCATTGCTCAGTAATGCCAAATTCAATTTAATCGATTGCTCAATAATAATTCTAATTTCGAAGAAGCCATCTCAATGCAATCACTGCAAAATTATTGATAATTCCTCAGTTCGTTGCATAAGCTAAATATTAAATACAGTAAACCCAACAATATCAGAAGTAAAAGCAATCACACTCAGTACATCACAGTACACCCACAATCAACAGAAAGTTCGAACTTCCAGATCAGTCTGTCGTCCAAAATTTGATAAACATTCGTGCTGTCAACTGCTTCTAAATATCAATCCTTCTTCAGATATTCAAATGTTTACAGCTTGCTATCCAATTATTTATCATCGGCCGTTGAAAGAGCGAGATGCCGAGGCACTGTACTCTGAAAGAGAATTTAAATTCATTGACAATCGACCAAGGCCATGTGTACAAAGAATATTGGAGGCTTGTCAATCACAGTGAATTGAAAAAGTAAAATTTATTAATTTCAAAAAAATTTCACAATTGTCAAAATATACTTTTGCAGATATATTTTCCGTCTAACAACTGTCCGCGAACCGAAGGCAAAGTAAAATTTAGACAAAAGTAACCTTCTTATAACTGTGAAAGGGATCACATTGTATCAAATCACATTCAGCTTTGAGTTTCTGGATACTAATCGTTTTATTTCAAAAAATTACATCTTTTATAGATCATTCATTCATTCATCAGCTTTAGTTTTTCACAAAGTTCTAACACTTAAAGGATTAAGGCCCCAACGATTCATGGCTTTTTTTAATGCCGTATCTAAATCACTTATTGGTTCCCCCTTAGAAATGCCAGACAGAACATATCGTGGTTTCTCTAGGTTCCATTTTTGTCTCAAGTTTCTCCGCACATTGTTCTAAAAGTTCAAAGTTTCATGGTCTGCCAAGTTACACCTAATGTGTCATAAACACCAGTGCAGTGCACGATTTTTCGCATATAAAATCCATAATTGCACAATTATTGATGGCCCGATTAATCGTGCGATAGTACTGTTACGCAGTATGACACAAAAAGGATCTCAATAAAATGGTTTATATAAATTTCTTTCAACATTGTAACTTCAAGGATTCCCTATTTGAGAGCAGAGTTTTCTTGTGTCGAGCAAAGCCTGACTTTGAGTTTCATCTTAGGCTAGGGTGGCCTTAAACAGGAGTAGCAAAGGTTTTAAGCCTTCAGGTCAAAGACCCAAGTTTTGAACACCCAGAAGTAATCTTAAGAAGTTACTGTTAGCAGAAGTGTTTTGAGTTCAGAAGAGACTGACCAAAAATGGCTTCCAAAATGCAAGTTTTGATCCGAAAAACGTAACCACGAATTTAAAAGCCACTGAGCAAAATAGTCTTCTGCATGAAATTCATCAATGAACGCTGCACGAAGAGACTGAACAGATCATCAAGGAGTACTATCCTCTCGCAAAAATGGAAAGCCAGTCCGTCTCTAGCCTCAAACAATGTCTGAGTAAGAAAGGACCGAGTAGTAAGCCCGCCACTGTGAAGTCTGCGATCCTTAGGGGTAGGCTTATAGTTTTGTATGCTCTGAAAAACTTAGCGCATCGGTTCACCTGCTACCTGACCTAGAGTAGCTACACTGGTCAGACATCGAGAACGATTCCATCCATCGAGGTGCCATAGTTTTGACAGAACACGCAAGACATCTGGTGATCGCAGATTTTCAGTCAGAGATACCTAATTGACCGATCCAGATCATCGATAGAGACTAGACAGGCCGAAATCAATCATATTGATGACCGACATCACTCAATCGGAGACACGAAATGACTAGACAGTGAACGTGTCCTTCACTCCTGTCGATCCGTGGGAATGCGAGCTGACACGTGAAAGGTCGGGTGCACATGTGTTTTAAATAGGGCTGTGCGCAGTGCACCGGGTTTTCTGCGAGCACCAGTTCTCCGGCCGGTCCACCGAAACGCTCGAGTTTTCTGCAAATTGGCATCTTACTGTATTGTTTCAATTAAAATCAATCCATTTTATATGAAAATCTGAGTCACATCAGATATGTAGAGAAAAATAATTTTAGCATGAAATGTCAAGTATAATTAATCTAACTAAGAGACCATTACTCACATATTTTATCAATTCACTTCAAACTCTCAGTTTTTGTACCATAAAACTGAGACATTTTGACAACCGATTGAAAAATGAATGATTATTCCAAAATATCAATTTCAGTTAATATGTTGCTGCTAATAATGTAATCACTATCTAGCACATTTTTTGATAATAGTAATAATAAAAATATTTTTTCATTAGTTTATTGCTTAATTTGTTGTAAGTCATTTCTGACACGAAGGTCAGATAAGTAGGGTCTACAATGAGAGACTAAGGGTTGATGCTTACATGTATAATTTATTCTATTATCGATGTTGCATCCACTTAACATATTTCATCATTTTTAAATAAAATTGCTTAGTGTTTAGACATTAATTCAGTTTATAAAAATTATGTTTACTCTTCTCAATCTCAAACCACAAAGGCGAACACATCTTAGAATAATTTTTGCATCAGGAGAAATGTCATGACTTCATTTAATTTTATTAGCGTAGAAGGGATTCATCTCATCTTCCAACACATCACAATTGCATTCGTGCATTCTGAAAGGCTATGGGTATCCCAAATTGCGTTAAAGTGCACCCTGTAAAGAAAGCCATCAATTTCTGAGTTTGGAGATCAATGTGTGGATCCCACAGATCCATTTCATTATCCACTTTAGACTCATAAAATTCTAGCTGTTTTTGTCAGTGAAATTTGGCAGTTATGAAATTGACATTTTAATCAGTTGATGAAAGTTAAGACATCATTCACATGATTGTCATTAGCAGAGTTTCTTGATCTGACCTTCTCTCGGCGCGAATTCCAATTTCGCGGTCTATCAGTGCCAATCGGTTTTTATTAAAGAGAAATCTATCAGTTCGGTTTAATCAGAACATTATCAACTGATTTTATCACTTAATATGCGTAGATATTGGTTGAATCAGCTCACTCATTTTGTGAAATAAGGTGCTGATTTATCAGTTATCAGTGTTTTTTCAAATAACCTCCAAATGCATCATTATTGAGGCGCTAACTTCAAAACCGTAATTAAGTAGAAAGCGAAAATCAAACAGGCTCTTCAGATACTGAATTGCAAACATCTGTACTTTACATGTTTACCTGAAACGGAGATATTTGAGGTACTAAATTTAGCTACGATAATTCCATTCCCATAATGCCCCTGAGTGTCCTCACCAGGAATGCGTGTAATTATTAATCTAAAAACGAATCATAAAACTTGTTCTACCTCCTTCCTATATGTTCAGGAAACAAGAATATATTTAGACTACTTTGTCGAATATTCATGTGGAAAAATTTATATTTATGACATTTATATTTGTAATTTCCATAATACTGCATTGTCCATGTTTATTGTAGAAAGGAAGATGGCCCTTTTATATAGAAATTGGAATACTGATAACTGTTTATTAATAAGTAGTAAATGTAGCTATTACATGGAAATGAATACAATGTCAACTAATCATTGAAGAAGTCCCAAACTTCATTTGTTAACATTATCAACAGTCAGATCGCGTTCAGCAATGAGGATAACTCTTTCAGATGCTAAAGCCTAAATCAAAAATGATTCCACTACGCATCTATCAAATAAGGTTCAGTGATCATGATTATCGCATTGTCATATCTCGACAATCCTTAAGTCAAACGACTCCATGGGACCATATTTGGATATTCATTCGAGCCATCACAATAAATTCTATATCGTAATGATATTAAATAAGCCTGCCTTATATCGTCATATTCACTTTTAGATTTTTTCTGTCTCAGATTCAGTTATTCATCGTTCCACAGGCTACTCCATTTTCCTGTTCTGACCAGTCTAACTATGACACATTTTGTGCGCTGAAGTATTGTTTCGCTTCGTGACACACAGATAGTTTGAGAAATTGTGGAATTTTTTATGGAGATATGTAAGGGCCAGATACATATCCCTGCTGAAGGTCCACTTCCCTCTTCTCCAAAGTTCATCATGAATTATCATATTTGTTGCTTATGAATGTCTCCTATGTAAGCATTTGGTAAATCTAATTATTCGTCTAATCTAATATTCAATTTTCCATTTCTACATAATTAATTTCTACGTATTTAGAATACTTGAGATGCTTACAACTTTCTTCCGTTATGGTGTTAATACTGATTATCATTTTCATTGACTGTGTTCTCTGCGGGAATGCAACTATGAGTACGTAAAACAATCTACATGTAGGAATATATTTGGTGTTGTGCCAATCATATTTTGAGCTGATTACAACACTGCTATGGCATGCACTGTGTAATTACGCCGAGATGCTATAGACAACGCAATTAACTCATGAACGAGTAATTCGATAGAGTGTTGTCCTGGACAAGCACTTGCGTAGTTCAGTCCGGTCGACTTGACCTGAATAATGACTTTGCTTTGATAATTCGACAAATATATAATTTGGACTCTCTCTCTCTCTCTCTCTCTCTCTCTCTCTCTCTCTCTCTCTCTCTCTCTCTCTCTCTCTCTCTCTCTCTCTCTCTCTCTCTCTCTCTCTCTCTCTCTCTCTCTCATTTTCTCAAACGCTATCATTTTCTCATTTCTATATATTGTTTATAGATGCATTAAATTATTTGATGAAGTCACTTTATGCAATGTGACGCACAACCAAGCGCACAACGGACGCTTAGATACCGGGTAGTTCACATGAGATTTTAAGAATATTCTTTATAAAGAATCCTTTTGCCGACGAATTGAAGAAATGATTTTTAGTTTCAAATAGATTTTACTTTCCATTTTTTAGGCAGATAGAAAGCGATTCGACGATCTGTTGCTTCAAGAAGACGATCTATTTGTTTATACTCCTACAGGACATAGTCGTTAGCGATCTAGCTGGTTCCTTTCTATTATCTTCGCATTAAATTTTTTCGTGAATGCTAATCATAGTGTATTTTTCTAATGCATATTAACTGTTCCTGAATGGTGATTTTTAAGGATTTTAATGATGAAATTATACTGTCAAAATAATTGATACTTTTGAATTGATTGGATCTTGTGGACTGCATCAACGCGTACCAGGGTTGGAACCGGCCGGATTTTTGACTAGAATATATTCTAAACTGAATGTCGTCAACGGTCGACAAGGATCTATTTAAATTAGCCGGCCGACCGGTCTTCAAAATTTTGCGATTTTGCTGCTAGCAATGTGTGATTAATAATCAATTGAAAATACTGGAACTATTCAATCTAGGCTAAATCAAGTGAAAGTTTCACAATGAAATGTTTTGTTGATTCATTTGCAAATTACAATTCTTACAATGAAAATTTAGCATTGCTGCTAGCACTTTGTCGAATGCAACAGGAAGTTCTGTGATGAATGTCAACTGAAACTCGTATTAAACTTGATTTCACGATCTGATTCTTCAGGCAAGGAAAATACCTATTACCGGTATTATGACAGCTATCAAAACAACTGATGATTATACAGTCATTCTCAGACTGTTTGGCACTTCTGGAGAAAAATAAGTAACAACAAAAAAATGCATTCCCAAATGATTATAATTACATTCAAACTTAATAGAAGGAAAAATAAAAAATGCATACATGTTACATATACAATATATTTCAAATTCTGAATTACTAATATGTTAAAGATGTAAAGAAAGTAAATACCAGCTGGTATGAACTCAAACGGTCTGACCGGACTGATAAGAGAACGCAATCTGTTTTTCAAAAAGTTTATGTATTTTTTGATATTTCGCGTTGTAATAGTGACGCACCGGTACTCTTAATCCAAAATAATTCTTTTCAATTTTACTAAAAATGTTAAGTATGTTTCCCTTGCTTTCATACTTTTCTTTGAATATGTAGCTTATTAAGCTCCACATATTTTGCCACCAAGCATCATGAATTCTATTTTCTTGTCTCCTTTTCAGTAAAACAACAAGAGATTCTCTTTGTAGTGGTCCAAGTTAACCAGTTGAAAATTTAGGCTGCTTTATTCTTATTTATCTTTTCCATTTGGCAGCTATACTAAGATAATAACAACTTTAACTTTCAATTTGCCTCAATAAAATATCATTTTACTTTTGAACAATATAAGACAACTACATTTTTAATTTAATACAACAATATGTTTAACAATATTGTGATCAAAGTATCATCAAATACGAATTCTAGCAGACAGAAATCTCTATGTGAACACAAACTTCTTAATGCGCAGCAACTAGTTTGCTTGGCCAATTTCATTGATTTTTTCAAACTTAGGCCTGGGTATTCTTTCAAACTTTGGCTTTCATGTCAGTCCGTTTCATAAAAAGTGGATCATCCTAAAATTTGACTATATAAAACATAAGTATGATACAGAAAGCATTTTTCATGTTATTTCATGTCCCTAATATATTTAAATGTCCTTATATAATCTGATAAACTATGATACAGTAACGGTTCTTAAGAAGCTAATATTTTGTGGCCCTACCCTTATTGTCAATGACATCACCAATTCGTCTAGGCATTGATTCGATGATATCGTTGATTTTTGACTGATCTAACTTTCTCCACTCTCTTTTTAACAATGACGTAAGTTGTGATACGCCATCTGTAGGTAGCAGTGAACGACGAACGTTACGTTTTATAATACTCCATACATTTTCTATGGGGTTCAGATCAGGAGAACGAGCTGGCCAAGATAATGTCCTAAGCCCTAATTGAGACTTGCATAAGTTGACTCTACTACTCCTGTGACACGTAGCATTATCATCCATAAATAACCATGTCGATGGATCACCAAGTTGATCTGTCATTTGGCGAATGTTCATTCGTAAAACATTCGCATAGCGTTCAGAATTCATGGTTCCTTGCTGTATGTGAAGTTTTATCCATAATCTCAATCGACCATCACTATCCTTCAGACGGACTGATGCCTCATCAGACCAGACAACCCGATCCCATTGATTTCGCCAGTGACAATGACTCATTGCCCATCTGAGACGTCTTTTCGTATGCTGATCTGATAATTCGATCTGAGAGGGCCTCTTACAGCTCTTGAAATTCGACTCAATAAGTCTTCTACGAATAGTGGACTTAGAAATAGACGAGTCTAGTTCAACCATCTCAGTTAACGAGAGACTTGGATCAACTTTAACAAATCTCAAAATTAGGCGGTCTCTACGTTTGGATGTTTTGCGTGGACGGCCAGAGCCCTCTTTACGACAGAGTCGAAAATCATCATTATGCCATCGATGCACATTTGTGTAAGGGACATTTAGTCGCTTGCCTGTAGCTCGCAAAGAAAACTCTAGTTCTAGCAAGGCTGACACTTTGCCTTTTTGTGAATGCGATCTCGTTATTGTTCATTTGTGTTTTGTATTGTTTTCAACCGGTAAGAGATAGATTTCTAGCTGAAAGCAATCAGGAGTGCTGCCAACACCACCGCAACGAAGTCAGGAAGCTATGGAACATGAAATCCAGTTAATCACATGTAGCCACAGAATTAGACAGGTCGTCTCTTCTTCCGCATTGGAACGTGCAACGTTATTGAAATGGCACAATCTGCTGACTAAATACCATAGCAATCGAACAATGAGCAGCCAGTTCAGCATTAAACACGCCAAATTTTGCAAAGTTTCTGTGACTGTTATCAACCGGATCACACAGCAAAGAGACACAGTCGATGTCAAGTTCTACAGAGAAGTTTGTGAACGTTTTTTCATGCGCCTGCTAACTTTTTTAAAAATGATCGGAGGTCCCAACATTATCGAGAAAACTTTTGCGCAATGATCTGAATTCTTCGAATCTGAAGGAGTCGTGGCGATCGGAGCATTTTGAAGGAATTTAGAGCAATCCGCAAGCGACGCACGACTATTTTTCCTATCTCTGCAAGGTATTAAAAATTTCTTTTTGCCCACTTATTAAGTTCCTGCATGTGCCATTTGTTTGAATCAGTTTGCACTTCTAGCAAAGTGACACAGATAAACAATCTAATTCTGTGCATGTAGCGGTTACATTATTGTTGATGAATAATGGTGCTATACTGGCTCTGATTGACCGATTTTCTTTATTTTTGTTTTGCTTGATAGCTTTTGGCTTGTAGAACAACATATTACATAACAAAGGAAACAAATGTAATTTTATAAGAGTGAGGTATGATTTTGTGTAACATTGCTAAATGAAGATCAAATTATCTACTACTTTTTTATCTATAACAGGAAAACAACTCAATATTCATGCTTGAAATTTCCAACAATGATATTAGTAAGCACAACTGACATATCTTCCAAATTTCAGAGAAATTCGTTCAAGTTTGGCGGAGTTAGACAAAGTTGAAGTTAAGGCGATGTTTAAGGGTGATCCATTTTTTATGAAACAATCTGTAGTTTAGATTTATATATTACGAGCGTATATATATATATATATTCTTTTGAAGGAAAACCAACAAATGTTTCATTCAACCCAACATGTTTCAGAGTTATTCACTCCATCTTCAACGGTATACAGGAATCCGATAAAACAACAGAAGTTAGTTTATTATGCGTAGAATACATGAACAGATATCCACTATTGATGACACGCAAAACTACAAGTGAAAACAACAATGACGGCATTTCACATATTCAAGTGCAAGGGTATTGAGCCACTCCTTTCATTCGATAACAAATCGATGTTTTCTTTCAAAAGAATAGACGATAAGGTATAGATATAGACACAAAAGATAAGAGGATAGGCAGATGCATCGCTAATGGAGAAATTTTCAGCTTTGGATGGTGCCCATGTAAAGAAACTTCAGTAGCTACGGGATAGGCTTCCAAATGCTCACTAATTCGAGTGACTAAGTGGCGCTTCGTAGCACCAATGCATCGTATTGGACAGCGATTACAATTATACAGATATGCATTATATGTAGCATTCAATTTTAGGCCAATCGAAATGCGATCTTTGTTATAGAAGTGGTTCAAAATTTTATTGGTTTTGAAAGCCAAACAAATTTTCACATTCTGCAATTTCTCATTCAAGTCGTTTATACGTCTTTTCAGTTGCCCATGTTTGTTATCTATGAAGGAGATGTACCTGTACACCTTACGCACTTCACTAGTGCTTGAGGTATTTTGCGAATTTTCAGACTTGATTATTACATTTCTTTTAATATTGTCAATAAAATACGAATCATCCCCGTTTTTCTGAAACATTGATTTGATGCGTTCACACGCTGTTCTGAAATTCTCTTTATTGGAGCATATTCTATGCGTTTTAGGAAATAGGGAACGCATAGACTTTATAAGAAGATGGAGAACATGAAGAGGCAGGTATATAGATACCTGTACTGGTTTCTTTGATGTGATGGCCGATATTAAATGCACCATCATAAATGATGACACCAGCGTCAAGAAAGATGAGACTATCATTTTGGTCTACCTCCATCGTAAATTTCGAATTTTCATCAACCGAATTGAGAAACTCAAAAAATGTTTGGAGTCTTTTTCAGAGCTGAAGACCGCAAGGCAGTCATCTACATATCTAGTCTAGAAAAGGGGATGATGATGAGTAAGTTCTGAAAACCGGCTTTCTGCAAGATTCATGGCAAACGCAGACATGGTAGGAGCTAGCTTCGAGGCAGGCCATTGCATGCGATCAATTTGGTAAAACATTTTACCATTAAAAGAAAATAGGATGTTTGTACATGCTATTTCTAATAATTTTTTCAAAGCTGGTTTGGAGACAGAACAGTGCTCAAAGTCAACTTAAGGCAAAGCGTGATCAATCGTCATGTTGACGAGAATCGACGTGAAGAGATTCGATACATCAAAACTGAATAATTTGCAATTTTTCAAATCCGGAATATTGATATGTATAAATGTTTCAATAAATTGAAAAATATGAGTAACACTATATTGCTTTGGGATGAAAGGCTTCAGCAAATTATTTAACCAACCCGATAAAGTGGAGAGATGAAAATTTCTCATATCAATGTTGGGATGATACGGAGGATTGGATTGTTGATGTTTTTGTGGATTTTCGGAATTTCATCAGTGATATCACTGTTCAAAAGCTTCTTTGATTTCAAACTTTGGAGCTTACGATTGAATCTATCCTCTTCAAGACTGAAGGGATCATTTTCGAACGCTTATCATGCTTAAAAGGTTTGAATCTAGAGTTGTCTTCTAAATTCCATCAATCTCTTCGACATTATGAGGACTTCAAAAGTCAAAAGTCAAAGATGTTTATTTCCAAAAACATTGGAAAACAGGAGCATGTGTGCTCACATACACAAAAAACATAGTTTGATGGCAGAAAACAGCGTGCGGTCGGTGTTGTTAAAATATATTCTGAACAGGAAGGAGAGGAGAATTGACGAAAATAAATTTCCAGATCTCATATTTATTGATCAGTGATTTCCTTAGTTATCGTTCGCAAGTCGTTTGCTTTTTTGAGAAACCTCGCGATGGATTTTACCAGTTTCTGAGTTGAAATATTCATCAATTTATTGAATTCTGTTCTATTGCTACAGTTGCATAACAAAGGCGCTGTTTCTTGTCGTAAATTTTGATATAGTGAGCATTCTATCATGAAATGATACAGAGTCTCCACTTTCGAATTATCACATAGCTCACATAAACGCTCTTCATATCGCAGTCGATTTCCGTAACTGCAAGTTACGAAATATAATTTGTGATTTTTTTTTCGAAATTTTAATAATATATTGATGTCATTGTATTCAATATCAAAATTCAGTTATGATTTCATAGTATTCTCAAAACCACATAATTCTAAATAATTCAGGCCAGAATGACTATCTTTTGCTGTAGATATCCACTTTTCTCTAATGTAATGGGTCACTCGATTTTTTGCAATTCTCAAATATATTCCTTTGTCAGCCGTTACCTGTTCGTCCCATAGATTTGTCAGACTGAGTTTTGTAAGCAACTGCCTTATTCGCCAGCACCATGTATATCTACTATCATGACCATCTGAAGTCATATTGAGATATATTGCATCATATACTTCTTTTATCAAACTTCTTTTATTTCTCGTAATTATTTTTATCCAATAACACATAGCTGCCTTCGAAAAATGAGCATCCATAGGACATATTCCAAATTCACCAATGAGACAATAATTGGGTGTAGTCTGCTTTAGATGGTAATATCTTTTGTAAAATTGATATTGAATTTGATCTAAACTTTTTAAATTATTAAAGAAACAGAATTCGGCACAGTACTTCATTTTTGATAACGTAAGCATCTCAAATGTATTCTTTAAAATATCTCCAGTAACTTGTCCAAACTCTTTTAGCTGTTTAGCTGCTAGATAAGAGGCTTGCTTTCCTTTAGTTGTCAATTGTTCCAAATGAATTTTGTTACTTTTTGATATCCACATTCCTAAATACTTATATTTGTCAACTATTTCTATGGATGTCAATTTTTCATCAAGAACGATGTCAATTCTGTCTATTTTAGTAGCTATATTGTGAGTCATGATTTTAGTCTTATCATAATTAATGCTAAGGCCATTATGTGTACAATATTTGTAAAGAAATTTAAATTGACTTTTTAAACCATGCATGCTTTCGCTCATGAGCAATATGTCATCCGCATATATGACTGATGACATTTCCAAATCAAATAGTCTTACTGGATCAATCGTGTCTTTGTTATCATTTAAGATATCAATAAAGTCATTTATGTAAATACTGAATAAAGTTGGTGATAGAACATCTCCCTGTGGAATACCATTTTCAAGTTTAAAGGATTGTGTTTCTTTGCCACAATGTAAAATTTTGTATTCTTTATTGATAATGGTGCTTATGATCAATGACAAAATTTTGCTTTCGGGCATCAAACTTTTTAACTTATCAGTCAATCTTCTTTTCGGAATGGAATCAAAAGCCTTCGACAAATCAACGAAACATAGAAATAATGGTTGTTTTATATTCTTATAAATTTGCATAATTTCCTTGATAATTAGTACGTTATCCAATGCGAAACTTCCCTTTTTAAAACCGGTTTGGTTCTTCTTAATAACGTTATTTTCCATTAACCAATTGTTGAGTCGCATATTTATAATTCTCGTCAGAATCTTCTCTATGCAGGATGATAGGTTGATATATTGATATGAATGTGGATCAGCTCTATTTCCTTTTTTGAATATTGGTGTAATCCAACTACTTCTCCAAGGAATTTCATCAGCATTATTCAGCACATAGCTATACAGCGTTTCTAGAGTATCAATTGTCTCGTCTTCGCATATCTTTAATGCTTCATAAGTTATTCTGTCAGGGCCACTTGTTTTCTGTGACTTGGATTCTTTAAGAGCATTTACAATTTCAGTTTTTGTAATTCTATTATTCAGATTATCAGCATTTACTTGGCCTTGCAATATTTTTGGTAAACTGTTGCAAGACAAACATGTACTACTTGATACCTTTAAGTCATTAGCTACAATGTAGGAATAAAAATCTGAAACCTTTAATACACATTTGCGGTTAGTTTTTTAACAGTTTTATTATCATTTATCAGTTGCCAATATTCTCTATGACATTATTTTTTCTTACATTTCTTAAATTTCTTAATTTCTTTATCTTTTCCAGTCTTCTATCCGCTTTCACTTTTTTATTTAAGATTCTTTTACTTTCCATCAGTCTACATAAATTTTCAGCTGTTGGGAATTTTTTCCATTGAGAAACATTCTTCCTATAACATTTTCTAAATTTCCGTGTTTCATTTGAAAGAACAACTTTTCGAATTGGCTTTTTGACATTTTTTATGCAAATCGAATTAATGTTGCTTAGTTCATTATAGATATTTTCAACCGAAAGATCGTTTTTCAAAATTTGTTTGTTTAGACCTTTACATCTTTCAATAAACTTTTTATGGTTAAAGCTATTTTTCATATCGCTTTTCCATTTATGAGGTTTGATTACTTTGGTATGATGGCAATCCTGATCAGGTTGATGATTTTGTTCCTCAAATTCTGATATCAATTTTATTTTTAATTCTATTATCATTGGAGAGTGATCCGTATATGGAACCGGTTCCATTATTTGAAAGGAAATAAGATTATTTACCATTGATTCCGATATAAGAAGAAAGTCAATTACTGATTTACGTATTTCGTCATTTTGAGTTCTATAATAAGTGCATCTACCCTCAGAATTATTTTCTAACCTACCATTTGCAATTATCAAAGAAGTTTCATTACAAAAGTTAATTAAATGTACTTCAATGTTACTTCAATGAAAACATTGCCTTTGTCAACCGACAGACTACAATGCTTTTATTTTGAACTTCTAGTAGCTTACGCAGAGATTTGAAATGTATAGACCACCACTTCATCGAATACGTTTGTTTCGAGAAGAAGCTTTTGAAAATGCCTCTGAATTTACAGATGAAATGATCATCAAAGGAAACGCGCTTTCTGATTTTATGAATAAGACTTTCAGCCTCCGCTTTCTGAATATTCATTTTGAATTTTTGTTGGGCCAGGGACATCGATATCCAAGGGAAGGAAGTTCCTCTTCTTCCTTCGACAACCTATAGGAAGAAACATTGACCATAGAAGTCACATTCTTCGTCGATTCGGTTTTAGTAGGGGTCTGCTGATTTTTTTGAACTATTCACCTTCTTAGCATGTATTTTGGAAAGACGACTTTGAATTTGATCAACGTATGGTCCATTATTGATTGAGCAACTGTTTATCATTATCATTAAACTGATTCAAAATTAAAGAAAGCTGATCACTTTTGGCCTTCAGATCTAGTGAGGCCTTACCAATCTCCTTTCGTAGCTCCTTTTGCAACGTCTTTCGGATCAGCTGCTTCGAGGATTTCAGAGGAGCACGAAATTTGCTATCACACCACATTCATGACAGTCTTTGAGAAATTTCACACATAGTTCTGCTCTGGTTACTTTGTCACAAACCTTTGTTGCAATCTTCACCTGAGCTTGGAATTGCTGGCTTGATAATATTCAGACATAAAGAGCCCAACTTGAACATATTTTGAAGGAAAAAACAATAGCTGTTTCTTTCAACCGAACATGTTTCAGAGTTATTCACTTTATCTTCAGTGGTATACAGGAATCCGATAAA
This sequence comes from Prostheceraeus crozeri, assembly GCA_907163375.1. NCBI lineage: Eukaryota > Metazoa > Platyhelminthes > Polycladida > Euryleptidae > Prostheceraeus > Prostheceraeus crozeri. The sequence continues at coordinate 116,666 of CAJQUW010015304.1, forward strand.
ACAACAGAAGTCAGTTTATATACATATCAGCGTAAAATGCATGAACAGACTTGATTGACAGAATTGATGACACGCAAAGCTACTATCCATGTACATACAAGTGAAAACAACAATGACGTCATTTTGGCCTTAAATTCTAGTGAGGCCCAACCAATCTCCTTTCGCAGTTCCTTTTGCAATGTCCTTCGCATCATTATGACGTAATTGTTGTTTTCACTTGAATGTTCATGAAAAATATTCAATGAAATATATTTCGTGGTGAACGGTCGTGTCTGTCCGGTGGCTTTTGTGATTACCTTCTGATGCGCTCTGTAATTGTCCTACAGATATTTTGGTACCTGTGAATTCGTCGCGCTCTCCTTTGTTGGCTCATGGTATCCACTTTTGATTGTTCTATCTCAATTTGGAGTTTTTGACCTATAATTCTCTCGACAAGCAATTTTTTAATCACTATTCACTGCTGTATCTGGAACGTGGTATTTGAAACAACGTGGATTTCCTCAATGTCCGTGGTGTACAATATTTAGAAGGAAATTCTCAATCAGCATAGATATTTGTGATAGCAGTCCATGCCCTGAAATTATTCTGTTGCCTTGCAGCGCATCGATCTTTTGATTATCTTCGTGTCTAATCTATCAATTTTCTTGATTGTTGCGAGTGTAACTGTAGCGCCTGGTATTGTCAGGCAATTCTAATCAGCTGTTATTGTCCTTCTCTAAAAGAACACCTTGTCCGATTTTCATCGGATTATCGATATTTTTTCATCACGTGGTTGTGACGCTCATTAGTAGTAAGTAAAACTCCACTTCTGGATAGCGCAAGATGGCCGCCGTCGCAGACGTCCCCCCCCTCTGGACCGGCAGAGTGTCGTGGTCGGCCGCCGTGGTGCTTCGGGTCTGACGTCCCCCCCTCTGGCCGACCGTCGTGTAGCGCGCGGTGATGTGGTGTCTAGGTTGGCGTGGTGTGCCGGCCAGGTTGGGAGGGTGGACTGTCGTAGCTCACCTGAAAAAATCCTAAGTGTCAGAGTGGCTTTGTATGGGTAAAATTTTGAAAATTTTCCAAAGTGTGGAATTTCGACCTGGGACCGTCACCAAAACATTTTTCATCAAATTTCACTGACCCCCCCCTCGGCACCAATCTTCCAACTTTGCTTCTAGTGGACGGATTTTGTCGTGCCATAGCTCGTTTGAAAGCTAAGAGTGAGACAAATTCAGTGAAAGAAACGGCTTGTTCATATCTGTCTTCGTTTAGATGTGAGGCGCCATTTAAGATTTTGGGAGACTGTCGAAAAACGACAGAGTTAGAATTTTGGACGTTTTGGGCTGTAGCGTCAAAACGAGGCATCGGATGGGAAAACGGAGGCCAGATTCGGATTCAGCGTGAAATTCTGCATCGGTATGGTGAGTTTCAAGTCAATCGGAGAGAAAAAGTTTCGCTGACCCCCCCCCCCGGCACCGATCTTCCAACTTTGGTTCTAGAGATCGTAGAAAGTCGTGCAATAGCTCGTTTGAAAGCTAAGAGTGAGACAAATTCACTGAAAGAATCGCCTTGTTCCTATCTGTCTTCGTTTAGATGTGAGACGCCATTTAAGATTTTGGGAGATTGACGAAAAACGATAGAGTTAGAATTTCCCAAGAAACAGCTCCAGCGGGCGAATGAAGGCTCGGATTGGTAAACGGAGGCCAGATTTGGAATCAGCTTGATGTTATTGTCCAATGAGGATCATCATCCAATGAGAATCAAGCATTTCTATATAAATAGCGAGCCTTCCACAGTGAGAATCATTCCATCGTTGAATCACACGAGTGACGGACGCACATTTCCTCTCTCTAGTTCCCTATTCTATTATCCAACTAAAATGGTAAGTCGCTACTTTCCTCCCTCTCCTCCCTTGAACGTAAACTTAATACAATCTTTTCCATTTTCAGGCATCTACTCCATCTGCTGCGCTAGTAGGACAAAATGGCGGTCAAACGTTACAAGGTTCGCTACGATCAGATCATCTACAACTGAGGCCAGTGGAAGAAACAAACAAGGTACATAATCCTACACCGCTACAGCGTAAATTTAAACAAGTCTTGCGTTATGACGATCATGGCGTAGTACTCCAAACGGGAATGCTCCCTTCCACGGATGTCAAGATAATGCACAATCAGTATGGGGACTACATACTGATCCCCGTGAGTCCGTACATTCGCCACCAACTTGATATTATTGAGGAGTACGTGACATTAAATATGGACATTCCTACTCCTCTTGCTCGAGAGTGGAAGGCGAGAGATGACAAGGATACTCCCTATAGAAAGATTTGGGATGGTAATCACATTTGCCTACCGGTATCACATTGATGCACTTACTATAAGAAGGAGGGAGATCATTCAACACCCATCACATGCGACGAGCTCGGAGAAGGTACTTGTGATATCCTTTTCAAAGTGAATGGGCTATATTATGGTCGGCATAAGGATAATAAAATAGCCTCTCTCTCCATGCATATGGAATCCATCCTATATATTCCAAAACCACCCAACGTGGACGACATAATTGATCAAATCCTTAACAGCAGTGGTACGAAGCGCAAGTCGGAGAAGAATGCTGCATCAAAACGCAAATCAAAGAAGGAGAATTACTAGTCCTTTCCTAACTCTACCCTATGACAATTCGCTTATGTGCTTTGAGTGTCGTAGACGTGGTCTTATTAGATACATTTTACTTCTTCGTTGCCATCATATCATTTGTGTATTTTGTCGTGAAAAGCATCGATGTAATTCTTCATTTTGTAATATGTTATAGAACGTTTCCTTAGATGTGTAAATTTCCGTTTTAGGCTTCTATCATCATTTTTATGGATTGTGAGGGTGAACCTGTACAGGAGCTCAGTGCTATTGCTATGAACAATTGGACATATCAGATTGTCAGTGTCTATCATCAACATGCCAACTTCAATCCCAATGTTGATCAATGGGCGAGAAAACACATTCATGGACTTAATCTGAAATATTTGCAAGACTATGGCTTTTCTTGTGAGAGTGCTCTTCTTATTGACTTTAAACGATGGTTAGCTGCTTTCAATGTTATACGCATCTTTTGTAATAATCCTGGTAAGGAGAGGAAAGTATTTCCTAATTTAATCATTGATGATATTTTGCTCCCAGCTTGGGATAGTAGAGTGAATCAACATTATCATGAAGTCACGAAACGTTTTAAGGATTTGTGTGTTCCTATTTTGTCTGTTCGTTGTAGTAGCTACATTCATAACCAATGCTTCTTTCCTCCTTACCTCAGCACTGCCAAAGTCCTGTATGGTTATCATTGCTCGCTGTATGATAGTTACCAGCTGTATCTATTTTATCTCTTTCAAACCATTGATTTATAATGCATGCTTGTTACCGTTATTCAATAAATGTTACTATGAGAAGAGTTGTTTTCATGCAATGGATGGGTTAGTTAAAGGGCGATCATGTCTTTCTCAAACGACTGCGGAACATTACATTTTCATAGGCAAAGTTTAAAAGGAGCTGTTCAAGATTATGTGATAAATTTTCATAAAGATGAGACCGACATCGAAGCAGTGGTCGATGATGCTAGCACTCTATTTCTAGAGTTAATGAATACATTCTCTGATAGCATTGTCATGGCGCGATTAGTTGCGAAAATTAAGTTTAGTCATTTTGGAAAGGAAGAGGTGGAAAGTCGCTCTTTCCATTTTGCTTCTTATTCAATGGAAGTGGTAGATCACCCCGAAGAATTTTTTAAAAGACATATGATAAAAATTGCTGAACGTCTTAACGCATTTAACCATCATGGTAGCAGTCTAGTGATTGAAGCGATTTCAGATATTCACATTCAACTTTCCATAAAGAAAAATTGAAAATGCAGTGGTACTTGATTGTAGCACAACTGGTTTTCGAGCTATGTCTGCTCACTCTCGAAGTATATTCCTTCTGTACATGTGTCTATTATTTAGAAAAGGCTAGCAAATTCATATCTTCAAAAAGACTTGCTATAGACATCAGTAACGGTGAAACTATGTGTTGTGATGTATGTAAGCGAAAGGATGGAAATCAAAAGCGCATCTTCAAGAGATGTAAGCATGCTTTTTGTCAACGCTGTTTCATACGTAATTGCATTCAACTTTGCAAATGTAACCACTGTGACATTGCTCATTTCGAGTGTCACTTATGTCGCAATAGTTAGTACCTATGCAAATGTGGTAAAGATAGGTTTTAGCAAAGACTAACACGGAAAATGGCGAAACGTAAAATGGCGAAACGTAAAAGTCAAAAGTTTTCTTCAGCCATTCAAGCTCTCCGACGAATGAAAGCAAATCAGCGATACAATGCTATACGACATGCCAACGATAAATTCATTCATGAAATTATTTCTCATGTGAGAAAGTTGAGGACGAAGAAATTAGCGCCAAAACAACGAAAGTTACTTAAGCGATATGCTACGAAATTGCGTTTCATCTCCAATCCTAAAGTCACCCTTCAAAGAAAGAGGAAAACTCTAACACAAAAGGGCGGTTTCCTTTCAGCAATACTTCCAATGATAGCTCCTGCCGTGGGCAACCTATTGGGTAATATCTTTGGCTCTAAGCGTTAATTATGCAAATGTTGAATCTCAAAGTAATAAAATGGATTTCAGACTTCAATGTGATAAAGTTCTGACTGTATCAGGTCCATCTCATGCAGGTAAAACTGTTTTCACGCTGAATTTATTGGATAAAAGAAGGGAGTTGTTTAAGGAACCTATCAATCGAGTGATTTGGTGTTATGGTATTTATCAACCGTCGCTGTTTCAGGAATTGCAAAGTCGCAACTTTATTCGACATGAAGGAATTATTCCAGTGGATAAACTTCAGTCTAATGATGTTGTTGTATTGGATGATTTATTAAAAGAAAGTAAGAATTCAAAAGATGTTACAGATATGTTCACTCGCGCAGCACACCATAAAAGGTGCTTTATCATCTATATCACACAAAATTTGTTTCCTGATGGAAAAGAAGCTCGTACACGAAACCTGAATACACACTATTATGCTATTTTCAAGAATCCGCGAGATAAAAGTCAATTTGAAATTTTAGCGCGACAAGTTGCACCCAGAGGATCAAAAGCCTTAATTGAAATTTTTCAAGCAGCTACTGAAAAACCATGCGGTTACTTATTCATTGACTTTACGCAAGAGTGTCCGGAAGAATTTAGATTTCGAAGTGATATTTTGAAAACTCCCATGATTATCTACAAACTATGAGTTCTTATTCTCGCATGATTGTTATTCCTCAGTATGAATATGTACAATTGACTGCCATGCAGCAAGTAAAGCAACCTCTTGCAAATCAAATGTATAGGAAAGAAATAGATTATCAGCAAAATGTTCACATCAAAGATCCACATCGTGCTGTATTATTACAATCGGAAACTGTTGAGCAATTGAAAAGCTTGAAGAATAAGATGCGTGACTCTGTATCGACTGCTACACCTTTAGCATCTCGCGCACATGCCATATCTCTTTTCAACAGTATTGAACCCCATCTCAATGTAAATGATAGAGGAGAAATCATTACAGATGAAAATAAAGTGATTGATGCTTCACGTTATGAAGACTTGATTCAGTATGCGACACGTAGAAAGCGCCGTCAGGGCTATGTTCCACCTGGTTGGTCATACTTTCTTAAACTATTGAAAAAGCATAATGTGCCAAAATTTGCTTTGAATAATGAGACATTGAAAGAACTTGATTCAACAGTGGCTACTGCTCCAATGCTTCAGGCGATGAAAATGCCAACAAATTGGTTTAAGACGTCACCTGCTACATCCCCTCCCACACTCACTAAGCAAACAAGAGGAAGAACTCGACGTAGATCTACATCACCACTAAAACTAGTAAAAGGAAAACGTAAAACAGCTCCTCCTAGGAAATACATGTTCTCAGACTATTAATATGAAGCAGATGTGTTGCTTGCCATTTAATGAGCCGCCAGAGGTGAATGTCGTTGTCACTTGCACTTGCTGCGCCAGCTCTCATAATGAAACCCCTAAGCAATGTGAACACGATCGCAAAACCGCTAAAGCTAAATGCTCCAGTTGTTGTAAATGTAGAAAGGCAAGAAAACAAAAAGATGAGAAGGAGGAAAAAGAGTCAGTCGTCATCGACTGAACGTTTGAAGTCAATCTATTATGATGTAAAACATCCGGCAGGATTTGCATCTATCAAGAAATTATCAAAAGCGAGTGGTCTTCCACAATCACAAGTGAAACGATGGTTAAAGGGTCAGGCTACCTATACACTCCACAAACAAGCGAAAAAGAAGTACCGCACCCGCCATTATATTGTTCATGACATCGATGAACAGTGGCAAGCAGATTTGTGTGATGTTGCCTCCATTTCAAAACATAACTCGGGCAATAATTTTATTTTAACCGTCATTGATATTTTCTCGCGTTATGCGTGGGCTCAACCTTTAAAAACTAAAGAAGGGAAAGGAGTAGCAAAAGCATTCCAAACAATTTTTCGAGAAGGTCGCATTCCAAAAAGAATTCAGAGTGATCAAGGAAAAGAGTTTGAAAATCAGCATGTGACAAGATTATTTGAGAGGCATGACATTGAGTTGTTTAGTGTAAAGAGTGCTTATAAAGCTGCACTCGTTGAACGTTTTAATCGCACATTAAAAAATCGCTTGTGGCGACATTTTACTGCCAACTTGACACAAAATTGGACAAAGGTTCTACAAGATACACTCCATGCCTACAATCACTCTATCCATCGTTCTATTGGACTCAGACCAGTAGATGTAAATGCTGACAATGTAGATAAAGTGCGCGAATCATTCCAACGTAAACGCACTCATGTGAAAAGTGATGTGAAAATTGGTGATAAAGTTCGTATCTCAAAAGTGAAAAGTGTTTTTGCTAAAGGGTACCTTCCGAATTGGACAGAGGAGGTATTTACAGTATCAAGGATTAATCAAAAAGACTCTCCGACCACCTACAAGTTGAAAGATTACGATAATGAAGAAATTGAGGGTAGCTTTTACCGCGATGAGATTGAGGTAGTCACTGAAAGTGAAACATATTTGGTAGAGAAAATCATTCGATGTAAAAAACGGCAAGGTGAAGAATGGTGTCTTGTTAAATGGACTGGTTATCCTTCAAGTATGAACTCTTGGATGCGTCGTGCCGACATCTTTCATCTAAGTGATCGACAGTGATTCATGCAAAGTTGTAACTAACAATGTTTAGGGTTTGAGCTATGAATCCAACTGCCTCATTTTATTCACGACCCTCCTATGTAAGTGGTGGAGGACAAATTTACATCGGCGCTCGCCGCCAACGTGGAGGTAGCATACTTGGTGCACTGAAATCTGTTGTAGCACCTCTCATATCCAATGTCGGTAGATCTTTAAAACGAAATGTTTTAAGTAATGCCGTTGGCTTTGCTGGTGATGTTGCTAGTGATCTTTCCAGAGGTAGAAGTTTTAAGAGCAGTTTGTTGAATCGTGGGAAGGAACGCGGTTTAAAAACATTGAAGCAGACCTTTGCTGGTGTTACTCAAGGAAAGAAATCACCTAAACGAATGAAAAAAGGAAGGAGGAAACATCGCGGAGCTGGTAAGGTGCGATCTTCAGTCAAAAGGCATTCACGCAAACGTCGCAGAGGCTCTAATCATTCATCAGGCGCTAAACGACGACGCTGCTATAACTTCTAATCATGGAGTGTAAAACTTCTGGTTTTTGTTTGTTCGATCAACAAGCCATACAGACAGATATTCTTAGTTCAAGTATTGTAGATTATCATCCTCGAACAGCTGAGAATGCTGGCCCCATTGAATTTGTTATTCCTGGTGGTAGTGATGACTACATAGATTTGAGTTATGCGATGCTTGATTTGAGGTTTAGAATTCAGCAAGCAGATGGAACTGCTATTGACGATGCACATAAAGTTGGGCTGAACAATTTACCATTGACTACATTACTTCGTGATGTTTCTCTAACGATTGGAGAGCAGCAGGTGGAAGGTGGTCAAAGCGATTATCCCTATAAATCATATTTCAATCATGTATCACAGTTTCATCCAGCAGCACAAAAAAGTCATATGGAAGCCATGGGATGGTACAGAGATGAAGCAGGAAAATTTGATGTTGAAACAAACAGTGGCTTTGTAAAGCGATCTGCTATGATTAAAGATAGTAAAGTATGTCAGCTATATGGTCCGCTAAATTTAGACTTCTTTAGACAGTCAAAGTTTTTACTCTGTAATACCAGCATGCGACTCAAGCTGACATTGAATAAGCCTGAATTTGCGCTGAATGCATTTGCTAAAGTTGACAATTTTAGAATTCATGTGGAAGATATTGCACTTTACATTCGTCGAGTAGTACCGAATCCAAGTGTCATTAGAGGACATGCTGAAGGTCTTAACCGCCAAAATGCCATTTACCCCGTTCAGCATACAAAGCTTCTCACCTTTACAATTCCTAAAGATCAAAAGAGTTTCATGAAAGATGGCCTCTTTCCATCGGAAGCACCGAAGCTCCTCATGGTGGCAATGGTTGAAAATGATGCATTTAATGGTAATATAAAGAAGAATCCTTTCAATTTTAAACACAATCAGTTAAGTGAAATTGCTTTACGTGTAAATGGTGTGAGTCATCCTGGTCCACCCTACAAACCAGATTTTGCTGCGGATCAATTTATGCGCAGTTATGTTGATTTTATGGATGTCTTTGGCTTTTACAATACGGATGACACCAACGGACTGACTATGAAAGAGTTTAAGAGTGGATATACTATTTATGCATTTGATTTGACTGCTGACAGCGATATTAGTGCACCCTATCGTCAAGCGAACGTGCCTCATAATATTCGTTTGGATTTGACGTTCAAAAGAACACTACCTGAGACGATCAATGTATTAATTTATGCAGTCTTCGATTCAAACATTGAAATTACAAAGTATCGTGACGTGATTCTTCAGTATAATCGTTAATGAGTTGGTTGACTGCTGACGATATTAAGACTAAAGTGCAGCGTAATGCAGACGAAGCGACGTTGAAAGCTTTCGATAATGTCTATTCACTCGATACCTTACCACCTGCAGTAAATCACTATCCCATCTTTATTGTGCTAAACACTCATTCGCAGAATTTAGGCGGTGAGCATTGGAAAGCGATCTTTATTGGAGAAGACCGACGTGGTGAACTATTTGACTCTCTTGCTCAACCTCCAAATATACCAACACAGCAGTGGTTGAGAAAACATACGCGTCAATATCAGCGAAATGAACGCATACTACAACATCCACTTTCATCAACGTGTGGTGCTTTTGTACTGTACTTCATCTTAAAACGTTTACATGTATCTCGATTTGCATCTATTATTCAAAACTTTTCATGTAATCCATCCTCTAATGAAAAAATGATTTGTAAGTTCTATCATGATTTGAAATAAAAACATCATGTTGGAAAAATTGTTTTTTATTTTACAATCCGCTGGGTACGTACATACTCAATGAGATAGTCTAGGATCACATTTGCTTGTACATGAGATTTTAGTCCAGTAATGATCACTTTACTATTATGAAAGATTGCCACATGCACAGGTAACCAACAACTAATGAGAGCTGCAGGAAAAAGTTCGGGTTCATAACACAAATTGTAACTGCTGGTACGAATCTTCAAAAATGATAGACTGTCACTCAATTGAGTAGAGATCACCATATTGTCCACAGTCAGATTCGACATCACACACCTCTCCCTCTTCCATATCCGACGTAGTAGTCTTTGTAGCTCTAAGCGCATTGACTGCGCCGATGAATGAGAAAGGGCGCCGAGAATCTGTACAGTCCCATTTGGGAAGAGTTGAAGATTCCGTGAATTGTTCATCTTCACCACTAACATTTGAGGACGGCCCGGGTAATACTTGCTGTTTGGAAGCTGTTGGTGTAATGTGGTGAGATCGATTTTGGTGTAGAGTCTGAAGCGACGGAGAATGTTGACGATGGTGTAGCGATGGCGCTTCATGATGAAAGAATGAGTAAATTGAGCGATGTACCTTCCTTTTATACTTTTCCCAACTACCTTGATGAAATGTGAAGTTAGTATGAAGTTGGGAATGATAGAGTTGAATTCGCCGATTGTTGACGCGCAGCCAGATGCGATTTCCAATACGTGAATGTCTTTTCATATAGAAGTATTTCAAGTCCTTCATGATATGATGTAGAGATTGAAAATGACGATAAGATAAAGCAAACTCTCTTCTCACATTTCCAGTTGAATCTTTGAAATAGACGTTTCGATCATGATCCGTTTCAATACGTTGTAGGGAATCTAATTTCCAACTCATGATGTGTGGTAGTCATGTCTGATTAAGATTTGCATAGTAGGGCGATGAACTCACGACGAATAAATGTCATGATGGAGCGATGTATATATCTTCTATACTTCTCCCAATTGTATTTGCGAAATGAGAAACAGTTTGCGGAATGAGAATGGTAGATTTGAATTTCATTTCTGTAATGTTGAAGCCAAACTTGATCACCCAAGGAGATGAATCTTAATGTTTCAAAATATTCCAAATCCGTCATGATATCATTGAGGTTGACAAATTGTCGCCATGTTAATGTAATTCCTCTTGATGTATGACCATGAGAATTTTTGAAATGTACGTTTCCATCACGATCAACTCTGATATATTGTAGAGAGTCCAAAATCCAAGTCTTCATGATGTTATGCAAAGTTGCAGATCAGCAATATAAAAATGTCGTTTTATCATATTTTGCTTAGCAATGCGGCTACAAAGAGATTTACTAGTAATCGAGCCGCACTCTTTTCTACTCCCATTGATCATGCACAACAGCTAAATGGAAATTGGGAAGTGGGTGTCACTCAACTTGTTTATAGCAACTGTGTCTATACTTTTGATCATGAGGTGATGACTATTAATATGAGGCGTACAGCTGCTTATCAATGTGAAAAGGGGTGCCGAGTATACATTCCACAGTGGCCAAAGAAAGATCTCTTATCATGTAAAAAGTTTATATATGATTTCTTGAATAAAGCGAGTAAACATATTGTCCAATTTACTCCGCACAATGATGATTATAATTATGTACATCATGTAGTTGAGAAAGATTGGATTGTTGGTTTAAGTCCAAGTTTAAGAAATGATTTAGGTTACCTCGCTAGCGCCTTAACAAGCTATGATAATTTTAACGTTAATTACCACATAAGTGGACATAAACAGTTAATATATCGAGAGGAAGCTTATTATGTAGATCTTATTCCAAGAAATGAGAAGACGTTGGTGAAGAAGATTGTGATTAAGCCAAGAAAGACAAACATGACTCCTGAAACATTATTGAAGAAATTTAATTATCTCCTTCGAGTTGATGGCAAACAAGTGGCAACATTGACTTATATTAAATCATCTAATCATATTGCAATAAGCAAATTAAATGATGATGATCTAGTATTAGTTTGTTCAAAAGATTTTCATCAGTTCTTACGACATCGTTCTGCAGCTGTTCATGGAAAATCTGATATGCAACATTTACCATGTGAAAGGTCAAATCAATTTGATACAGAATGGTCCGTATCTTTATACAGAAAGTGTGTAGAGCCTTTAGGTGGTATCTTACATGAAACAAGAGTGTTGATGCCTCGCATTATTACTCCGGTTAAATTGGTTGTAGATTATTTAAATGAAGTGATTAATGAGCAACATATTTCATTTTCTGAAAAAGAAGGTACTTTGTCTCTCACTATAAGTGGAAAAGGTATTGAACTAATTATGGATAAAACTCTAATGGACATTTTGGGTTTTGATCAAAATATCTTTAAAAGTGGTACTGTAACCAAAGCTAGCGCAGACATGTCGCTATCGCGTCGCATTAACTATTTTCAGATATATTCCAATATTGGTGAAGATGTACGTGTGGGAGATGTTGAAACTCCATTGCTAGCAATGATACCATACCAGCCAAAAAGCTGCAGTATTTTATCTGAGCATACTTTCAAGAAAGTGCATTATACAAAGCTGAAATCAAACTACATCCCACAAATTGATATTGCCATTTATGACGATGCTGGTGCGTTGATTCCTTTTCATAAAGATGCTGTGACAAGTATCACACTCCATTTCCGAATGAAGAGTTAATGCAAACGTATGCTAATATATTTTTCCAATGTGAATAATATGGAAAGTGAAAATAAGGACTCGTTTCTAATCTACTTGCCCAGTAATGCTTCTATGAATAAATTTCCCAAAAATAAACCATCAGACTATCGAGTAGAATTAAATCGGCCACTGCATTTAGAAGGTGAATGGGAGGTTGGCGTTTCTAGTATTTGCTATGATAGCAATATTCAGAATGTGAATGATTTGGAAGAAATGATATTGACTCCTCGCACCCATGATGGAATAACGATGAATAATGCATTTCAGTTCCCATACAATTTAACATCAGATGGAAAGTGGAACTATGAATGGATTCAGATAAAATCAGATTCTTATGAACCATTTGGGAATGAGAAAATTATTAAGGCATTCAACAGTGGTAATACTTCCATCATGAAGAATAAAAATCAGAAAGCTTATGAATTTACTATCTATCATTGGAGTGGGAGACAGTTCCTCCGCTTTCATTCTTTTACTAAAGGTCTTACGCTGAGGTTGGATAATGAATTCTATCCACATCTTGGTTTTGGTCATGGACTACATCTAACGTCAATTGCTACTGCAAATGTTAAAAAAGTTTATTCAAATCGAATCAACAAATTTCATTATAGATTTAAAATATTTGATGAAGATGTTGTAGAATGCGAAGAACGCATCATTTTGAAAAAGCGTGGTGTTCAACCTTTATCACTTATTGAGTTAGTAAAACGATGGAATGAGACTGTGGGTAAGAAGTATGGAGAGAAAATTATGGCGAACAAAAATAAGTTGGTTATTCAGAAATATAATGACAAACTTACAGTTTATTTCTCTCCAACCTTGCGTCATTTTGTAAGACATTATACACCTATTATTGGAAGCGGTGTGGTGTATGCTTCTCATGAATATCACACTAAAGCTGATTCAGTTAATGATGAATGGTGGGTGGACATCTATGGCGATCGCATCAAGAAAATTTACCAGTCTTATGAAGAATCTAAAGTTGCTATCAATATAATGCCGCGTCTATATCATACAGTTGAAAGCTTCATTCATGTAGTAAATCCTTATATACAACAGAAGTTGAAGCATGTGATGAAAAGTAAATATGATGTAAAGACACACCACATTTCGTTTTCAATTGAAAATCAACGCGTTGTTCTGAGACTGGGTGATGACATTCAATGTCAATTGAGTAAAAATTTGAAAAAACTCTTTGGTTTTTCAATGCTACAAACAGTGTTTGCTGCTGCGCATACGATTGCTATAGAAACACCAATGACACTTGATAAACATGAACAACACCTTTACATTCAAAGTGATTTGATTCTACCTATTTCTGTTGGTGAGAAAAAAGAATACATTTTACGTGATTTCATTCATGATAAAGACGCTTCATATGGAATAGTCGAGAAGATGTTTGAATCTATTTTCTATCATCCCGTCGTCAAACAAACTATACCCTCTATTGCTATCAAAATTACCAATGGTTTACAAGAGTGCATCCATGTGAAAGATACTAAATCCCTCGTAACTTTAGTGTTTCGGAAAACAAAGTGAAGTCATTGTGATATGTTTATTGAAATAAAAATATGTATATGAAAAAGTCTTTTCACAGATATAGGGGGAATGGGCTGACTGTAGGCATATATTCACAAGGAAGAAACGATCTCATGCGATACATAAAACAACCATGTATATCTACAAAAAGCAACATCAAAATACTGAGTTAAAGTTGATTATGTCAATACATCACCTGAATGTGGTAGCGTGAGTTTTATTCTTTTGGGTGGTGGTATGTTTGTGTCAGGATGTCCATGTGGAAGAGATGTGTTATGTCCTATCCAACACCTCTTATCCTCCCATGCTGAAAGTGCTCGTTTCTTGAACGTGTACGTTTTCACAGTATGAACTTGAGATTTTAAGATTGTCATATTGACAAACGTTATATTTTTATTTTTATAGGTCTTCTTATAGGAGCGATGTTTCATTTTATGAACAATGGATTTTGATATACCTTTAGCACGCTTAATACTATCTGCACATTCTTTTAATTTCATGGAATACATTTTAGGACGGAGGAGAATCATTTCATCTATTTCCTTTCCTGCTGTTTCATCCTTAAAACAACCAAGTTTGGCTTTATTCTGTATGGAATAGAGTGGATGAGTGGGATTGTAGTTAGATGTGTCGAAATATTTTTCTAATGACTTGCCTACTTCATTAAAATTTAAATCTTTTTGAGTGGTAATTCCTAAAAAGAAACTATCTGTATCACCACCCAGCAAGCGAACCTCTTTTACGAGAGGGCATGGTTTTAATATTTTGTAGAAGAGTTGATACATTTCAAGCTTGGAATAATCTAAAACGGCTTGCCCAATATAGATGGGTTTGCACAACTCAACTTCTGATTTAATCATTTTAACACCTACAAGATCCTCATCGATGATGTCTCTATCAATGAAAAGAGGTGATGAGGTCAATTTGTGATATTTTTGTTCATCAACGACTAGTTTGTAGTTCATACGTTTTCTAACATCCTCCATGGTCTTTCCGAAAAGACTGTTATTCTTATATTTATAAAAATCCTTTTCAAAATTATTTTGGGCGAGTGCACGTTTTTGACTGTTACTATCTATGTAGGGTTTGAGGAAGGCTTTCTGCCTAAATTTGATAATGCGGTGAACTGACTTTAGAAGCATGCCCATTTCTAAATAGAATTTTAGTATGCAGAAGTGTACGAGATAATTTTTCTTATCATATTGGGTGAGTAAAAGTTTGCGGCATGGTTTGTACCTTGGCTGTCCACACTCTGTTAAGTTATTATGAAATTGTGACATGAATGGTGAAAACATATCTTCAGTCACTTCACCAGATTCAGGAGCGAGTGGGAAATCAGCAGTTTTATTTTTAATGCTATTTGGATAAATCAAATCCACTTCAAAATAATATCCCCAATCACCTTCATCTGGAATCTTCAGTATGTTTGAAGGGTTGGAGTAATACTCAAGCTCATGTTGATTTAACCAACTAAACTCGGAATGAGGTAGTGGTTTAGACAGTGAACTGCCATATAAATTATTTTGGTCATAGTACTTTAGGTGGATATGATCATCACCTACTGTTTCAGATTTTATATGATGTTTATTTACAAATGTGAGACCACCGCGTATTCCGCGCTCAAATATATTATACATCTCCGGGTCTTGTAAGAGATGAATGGTCTCACCAGTCATTTTAAAGGCTGATTTAAAGGACATGGCTGGTAGACTGACAAAGTGGACAGGATCTAATTTGTCTTCTTCTAATGCCACTCGTCGAAATTCCTGAAAGACATCAGCCAGCAAAATGACATCTAATTCTAAGTAAGCGATCATATAATCGCCAAACGTTTTACAATCAAATTTTAACCATGCCTCTTGAGCATGTTCATAGTCCTCTACTGGACAATCTTCACCCGTCAAATCGTTTTTGAATTTGTCAATGGAAGGAAGGGTTGTTTCATTTAGTTTAGACATTGAGCTAAAATACGCATAAGAAAAGACTCCTTTGCGAGTGATTATTTCATCCGTTAAGTTTGGATAGTGTTTCTTCAAAGTTTGACTATGGGGAAGAAACTTGAGATTACGAACGAGAGAAGCTAGTGACGCTGACATGAATTGAAATGAATCTAAAAATTTTATTTCGAAGAAGACTGTCTTATTTTCTTTAGTTTTATCTACTGGTACTTTTGCTGTCATTGCCATGAATTTTTCTCTCGTTTGTGCTATTACATTAAACTGCCACGATTTCATCTGGCTCAACCCTCCTTTTATGAGCATATGACTGTCATAACCCTTAAAGTTATGAAAAATGACGGGTAGTACACGACGTCTCAACCTAAGTGAAAAGTTACATTTGGAGCAGAGTGCGTTTCTAAATTTACCAGTGATGTGATCATGATCACGCACTTTCTTAATTTTATCGTCATCAAACGTTTTATGACATTTAGGACAGGATGTGCAACTTTCAAATTTTTGTTTGTCTTCATCTGACATATGTAGTGACTTACGCTGCAATTGGGAATCATATGATTGTTGAAATTTAGCAGCTTTATCGAGAAATTCTAGAAATTTTGAAATGCAATCTTCACCTTGCCAAGTATGCATTTTGTTTTGTCTATTCCTAAAGTGGTCATGCCATACTTCATAGCAGGAAATGGCTGCTGGCTTGTGGATGATATCATCAATGTAGCATTCTATGTCTGCGTAAATGACACGCAGGGGACTTAATTCGTCACCATTATCCCTATGTGAAAATATTTTATCTTTGGGCATGCGTTCCATTTGTAATTTACCTCGCTTGCACCATTCATAGTGAGTTTCAAATTTATCTTTACTCCAAAAGGAGCGGATGCAGCGGTCGCATACAAAATGTTCACCTCTTTTAGAGTGCCCCAAGTGAGTGTACAAGCGAGAGATTTTGGGAATACCACAGTAGTGCCATTCCTCGCTATCATCTTGTTTTACTAATGAGAGGTTGACTACACGTTCATAACAAGTTGAACGTGAATTATAGCGGGCACCCTTCAACCCCTTCTCCCACACGTGAACGACAATTTTAATCTTATTATGTTTTTCGAACGTTTCTACATCTTTGATTTTCATGTTGTTACTATCACAACCTTCAAAGTCTAGTTCATCCTCCCACTGTCTATAGCTATAGGTATGATTTCGATTCGCGTTGATATCATTATAGTGAAGGATGGATAGGACTGCATATTTGAAACACTGTGATTTACAATCGACATTGATGACAGCTTTCTTATTATACAACGTTTTTGGTAGTTTAAATGTACCTCGAGCTGCATGACTTTCTAATAGTGAAATTTTGAATATGGCTGAGTCCACACCATCAAAAATGAGAGCGCTGTCGCGTTGATTGAATTTATCTACATTTGATTTTAAACATTGAATGTGAAAATTTAGCCAAGACTCGCAGTCCACAACTTCGGTTGCGGAAGAGGAAGGAACATGAAACTGTATTCTCTCCGTCACTTGACCCGTTTGAAAATCTATCTTATATAATTTAGTTTAAGGTAGATGAGCGCCTTCATTCTAAAATTGTCTAAATTGTTGAAGAGCGCTTCGATAATGTTTGAATTTTGAAGGAGCCACTCAGGAAAATCTACTATTTGAGTATTGGACTCCATGTAGTAGTCGCGTACTAAATTATTATGTGAAACATTAATGAGGGAGATGGTAGAGGTACCGTTGGTGTAGTGATCATTTGCATGCGTGTGTTGAAGTCTGTGCGAAGATCGCTGAAAGTGACTATCAAAAGAAAGAGGGCACAAATCGCAAGGAAAGGAGATGTCATCGTCAGAATCAACTTCACCTCCGGAGATTGACGCCGCTTTGCGTTGACACACACGTTGTTTGATGTGTCGAAGGAGACTGTGCTTCCTTGTAAACATATGTCCGCAGTCGGCACATTCCCACTCGTTGCCTTGTCGCGAGAGTCCTGAGCTGGAACTCACATCACCTGAAAGAGAAATCATTCTTTCATCTCTGTTCAAGTCTCAGTGTATTGTTACAACCTACCTTGACTCAACAACTCTAAACTTTCCTCGAGAAGGGAGGGTGTTGGTGATGAAGTTGATACCTGAAATTGAGGAAGATGCTATTAGCCACACGTTTGAGGGAGATGAGTGAAGAAATTTTCAACTTACCATTTCAACGAAATTATGTTTAAGCTTGATACTTCAACAAGATAGAGACTTCACTCAAATAATACGTCTCAAATTTGGAATTCACTTGTACGCCTCAAATAATAACAGAATTCGCTAGACAACAGTTCACTTATGCGTCTCAAAGACAGAGTGAAATGACACGAATGTCACTTTACATATATACTTTTGTATTCATCATTCATTGGCTGTTCATTCTGATTGGTTGCTTGTTGATACTTAAGAATTAGAAAACATTTCAAAGTTATTATTCACAGTCAACATGACAAGCCCTCCGACAACACCAAACACAAAATTCTCTTCTCCATCCTCAACACCAAACGCTCCAACGAAGGTAGAGAAGGTGTTATTACCAGCGAACAACGAAGAGAGTGTATGTGAGAAGGAGTGTCCCGACTTAACAGGCGTTAGGTGGAAACATATCCAGTACGATACTGACGATGTGATGGAGATCACCAGTACGAAATTCCTCCACCAATTATGGGAGTGGTACACCCCTAACTCCCAGCCACGAACTATGGAGGAGTGGGAGTATATTGACAAAGTGAGGCTCGCAGTGGAAGAACGATTAAAGCAACTGAACTGTTTTTGTTATCTATGTGAAGCCAGACTCTGGGACGATATTGACGATGAAGACCTTTTGAAATACATGCCATAATAAATTTTTATTTCGTATTATCTTTGCTTTCATACTGACTTACTTGAATGGGGCTTCAGTGGATGATTTAACCATGTATACATTTTCATTTGGAAATAGTAGCACGCTTAGTCTAACTTGTAAATCTTAAAACATTTCATATGGACGATGATGGTAGTTGAAATAGTGTCAAATAAAATTAAGATAGCTTACACTTCTGATACAGGGATAGCAATCGACTGTGATCCATGTGTAAAGAGCTTGTTAGACTACGGATGGGCTTAAGTGGATGATTTAACCATGTATACTTTTTCATTTGGAAATAGTAGCACGCTTAGTCTAACTTGTAAATCTTAAAACATTTCATATGGACGATGATGGTAGATGAAATAGTGTCAAATAAATTAAGATAGCTTACACTTCTGATACAGGGATAGCAATCGACTGCGATCCATGTGTAAAGAGCTTGTTAGACTACGGATGGGCTTAAGTGGATGATTTAACCATGTATACTTTTTCATTTGGAAATAGTAGCACGCTTAGTCTAACTTGTAAATCTTAAAACATTTCATATGGACGATGATGATGATAGATGAAATAGTGTCAAATAAAATTAAGATAGCTTACACTTCTGATACAGGGATAGCAATCGACTGCGATCCATGTGTAAAGAGCTTGTTAGACTACGGAAGAGAGAAGTGTGTTATGTTGCGTGTGGCGCGTGAGTGTCCTCCCATTTCATTCCATTCATCAATTCGTCTCATTGATAGAGACAGGTAGAACTCATGGTTCTCATAACGTATGCAATGGAAAGTTTTAGGCAACCTTCGACAGTTGGCTAAATGTCGCCCTGGCGCGAATGCATACTACGTTGAGACAGAGGCAATCACTTGCAAACATGACGCAGAGAGGTTTAACAAGATTGACCATTGCCGAATGTCCCTTGCGGTATACATAGCTACGGGTTTCACCGCCGCCCTTTACAGGAACGCCCGTCGAAAGGAAGTATTACACCGAACTTCATTTGCAACGTTCAAGTTGACTGATAGCAGATTCAACTTAATGATAGTATTCGCCAGTCCGAAGACTGCCCAGGGCAAACCGCGAGGAGGTTCTATCATGTCTTGCCCCATGGTGGCCCTTAAGAGAGCCGATGGTTCGTTCTCGGGGGGTGTGAATTTGACTATTGGCTGGAATAGTCAATGGGTATGACGGTTAGGTTGTCATAGACCCTATACCGCCGAGGTCGTACTGGTGCATCTGGCACCTTTCGGATGCGAGTGGTATTTGGAGTCCATACCTCATCCGTCCAAACGATCCTCTTGATCTTCCCCTTCTTCTCATCCTCCTCATCCCACTCGTCGAGGATGACGAACTCGGGAATGGCGTTGTCTTCATCGGTGAAGACGGGAATGTTGTCGGCAGATGTCGCTTCCATCGTGACTTCAAATTGAATGAGAAGCGCTACAATCTTCTGGCTTATATAGGGTTTTCAACAATGAATTGCTCAACAGCGAATCAGAATGCTTCAGGGATAGCAATCGACTGCATAATGTTCAAGTTGACTGATAGCAGATTCAACTTAATGATAGTATTCGCCAGTCCGAAGACTGCCCAGGGCAAACCGCGAGGAGGTTCTATCATGTCTTGCCCCATGGTGGCCCTTAAGAGAGCCGATGGTTCATTCTCGGGAGTAACGTCATCTTACACCCTACCAATTCTGCTGAGAGAGTCTTTGACTCTCTCTTTGGTAGCACTGTCGACTTCCACGCTAATTGGCACGTGACTAAAAAGTGGAATGTAGCGCCATTCCGTTGGATTGACAGCAGTTGCTGTCATCGGATTGCCAATCCGAGCAAGATTATTAAAAACTCTGTCTTGCTCCTCTAGCCTGGCAAACTCCTCAAATAAATTTCGCGGCCTTAACTGCGGTCCGCGAGGAGAGCTGACTTGACTGTTCGGCGTCTGCATGATTGAAATGAAATGAAATGAGAGGCAGTGGTTTATATACCCCTCTAACTCGACGCAACGTTCAAGTTGACTGATAGCAGATTCAACTTAATGATAGTATTCGCCAGTCCGAAGACTGCCCAGGGCAAACCGCGTGGAGGTTCTATCATGTCTTGCCCCTAGGTGGCCCTTAAGAGAGCCGATGGTTCGTTCTCGGGAGTGACGTGATGGGGTGGTGAAGGCGGGCAAAGATCTGCAATGAAAATGATATGTATTAGAATAGGATATACTATCTTATTTACTTTTCACTTACCAAGTTAGCCATCCTTTGGCAGTCTCGCGCGCTTCCGAATAGAAAATTTGTGCAAGTGACCGCGCATTCGTAGGCTGGCATGCAAACATTTCTTGGTCGGATGGCCGTTATAGCATAGGATGGATTCGTCTAAATTCTGGTTTACGAGTACTTCGCCGGCCAAATGATTATCCCGAATAGGGATGTGAAACTCAAACAAACGATCCTCATTCACACGTTCCCACTCATCCCTCATGCGCTCCAACTTCTCATACGCCTGCCTCTCATCACCCCGCCGAGCCACAGTCCTCTCCAACTCAACATTCCTCGCTCTCAACACACTCATCTCCTTCATCATCTCCTCAAACTTCACTTCTGCATCTCTCATTCTTCTCTCCGCAGCACTCGCCCTCTTCTCACACTCATCATTCTTCTCTTCCAACTCTCGCGTCTTTTTCTTCAAATCAGTCACACTACGCCTCATTCTAATATTTTCATCCGCTACCTCCTTCGACTTCAGTTCCTTCTTTTTCAACTCATCCAACTCCTTCACAACTTCATCCTTCACTTTCTTCAAACTCTCATACTTATTAACCAACAAATCATGCGCCATCTGCTGCGAAACATGCCTCTTCTCTTCATCCTTCAACCACCTCGCCGACTGCACACGAATCCCACCACTCTTCACTTTTGGGGAAGATGAGCTCTTCGGGGGGTCGGTGATGACGATGTTTGACACCTCCGACGACGAAGAGCTCAACTTCCTCACACGCTTCCTCACACGCTCCCTATCTAAATCCACATCATCCTCATCATCACTCTCAAGCACTCTCTTTCGCTCAATCTCACCCTCCAACGACGCAACCGCTCTCGCCAACTCATCATTCTCAACAACATTCTCAACAACATTCTCAGCCTTACCCTCTCGCTCGATCGCCAACATTCGCTCCCTCTCTTCCACAATCAACTGCGTAAATCTCAAATCAGTCACTAAACCACCACTACAGTCAGCATGCACTCTGTAAAAACGCGCCTCATCCTCATCACCCTTCAGCACTCTGCACTTCACACACGCAACCCTATTCAAGATAATCATGTGGCCGGTGCCCGCCTTCTTCACATGCGCCTTGGCGTCCGCATTGCGATTAATTCGCCCACATGAGCACATTTTGATGTGATATTTACGATTCTTGTCGTTTGCCATGCCTGATTTATTGTTAACTGTAAGATAATGAAATTTGCATAAGTTTGGAATCATGTAGTACAGTCATATTCCTGAAGAGTGTAGTGAGTGGCACTCGATCCCGTCGACAGCCCGAAGGCCTTGTACTGATCACTAGGGAAGTGAGAGATCTTCCCCGATACCCGCTCTTTACAGCTGAAGACATCATTGTCACTGCCCCGAAGTGGTAACAGGAACGCCGAGTCAAAGGTAGTGATCAGTAGCTGGGATCTAACCCCTCAAAGCTGCCTTAGACTTAGTTAAATTTCAAATCTGATAGCAGATTTGAACTCAGGATACTTGAAAACCTTAGTCTATATGTTAAAACTTTGAAAAAACTGAAAATTAAGAATTTTTAAAAAATTCCGCATTTTACTACTCATACTACTTTTAAAAAATTTTATCAGTAGTAAAGACACTATCAAACTCTATCATACAAACTTTGAAGTAAGAAGATAGCTTGCCTACTTCAAAAGATAGAGTCCTTTGAAACACCCGATATCGGGAGCTCAGAGCGACGACCGTCGCTTACCTCGTCTTTCGATGAAGTGATCAGACTTACGTTGTCGGGGGTTTATATATGCTCGGAAGAAAACTTAAAATGGCTCTATCTCCGAAAGTATTCATCGTAGCGACATGCGGTTTGTTGCAAACGATTCGTCTCATCATTCTCTATCATATGACACCTGAACCATTCTCATATGACCACGGGAAGTTGGTCCGTCAGCACATGTCCATGTAACATGCCACAAGTGAAAAAATTCCTAAGTGTGAGAGCTCCAGTGTGGTGAAAATTTTGAAAAATTTAAAACTTCCGAATTTCGACCTGGGACCGACACCAAAACATTTTTCATCAAATTTCACTGACCCCCCCTCCCCCCTCCCCCCTCGTTCAGAGAAATTTGATGAAAAATGTTTTGGTGACGGTCCCAGGTCGAAATTCCACACTTTGGAAAATTTTCAAAATTTTACCCATACAAAGCCACTCTGACACTTAGGATTTTTTCAGGTGAGCGAGCTCCGACCTAAAATCTTGTAACCGCTCTAACTTTTGAACGAAGACAGATATGAACAAGCCGTTTCTTTCACTGAATTTGTCTCACTCTTAGCTTTCAAACGAGCTATGGCACGACAAAATCCGTCCACTAGAAGCCAAGATCGAAGCTAGCTGTCCAGAGGGGGGGAGGTCAGTGAAATTTGATGAAAAATGTTTTGGTGACGGTCCCAGGTCAAAATTCCACACTTTGGAAAATTTTCAAAATTTTACCCATACAAAGCCACTCTGACACTTAGGATTTTTTCAGGTGAGCGAGCTCCGACCTAAAATCTTGTAACCGCTCTAACTTTTGAACGACTGGTCCGATTGACTCGCAACAAAAAATGTTGTCGAGCAGTTTTTTCTCCTCTTTCCAATGAAACTCGAACGAACAAAATCCGTTCACTAGAACCAAAGTTAGAAGATTGCTGTCGGGGGGGAGGTCAGTGAAATTTGATGAAAAATGTTTTGGTGACGGTCCCAGGTCGAAATTCCACACTTTGGAAAATTTTCAAAATTTTACCCATACAAAGCCACTCTGACACTTAGGATTTTTTCAGGTGAGCTACGACAGTCCACCCTCCCAACCTGGCCGGCACACCACGCCAACCTAGACACCACATCACCGCGCGCTACACGACGGTCGGCCAGAGGGGGGGGGACGTCAGACCCGAAGCACCACGGCGGCCGACCACGACACTCTGCCGGTCCAGAGGGGGGGGACGTCTGCGACGGCGGCCATCTTGCGCTATCCAGAAGTGGAGTTTTACTTACTACTCTCATTTTGACTGACCTTTCAGAAATTAAGTGTGCGACTGCGGTATAGACGGTAACAGCGCACTTTTCGCGTCTGAATCATTATGCCAACTTTGGACAAAAGTCCGATAACTTTTACATCTCTTCGCCGGATGTCAAACACTCAATTTAACAAGCTGACAAAAGAACAGCTAAGTAATGCCCTCAAGGATACCTTTAAGCAATTTGATGACGAAGAACGCAAGGGTTCCAGTGCAATTTCGAAATCTGAGTTTGAGCAACTTTTGGACGAAGCTAACATAACATCTCTCCCCAATCGTGTTGATGATACTGTACAATCTTTAGTTGAAGATCAAAAGTTGCTTCAGCAAAAGTGCATTGAAATGCAACATGAGATAGATTGTTTGAAGGTATCAAAACTTAAGACCATCAATGAAAAGGAGCTATTGTCAGAGATGGAGAAGAGACTTGACAAGCGACTTAATCTTATGATTTCAGGTATTCCAGAAGAAATTTAAGACAAATTAAGACAAAAGCTCTCATGCACGAAAGAATGAAATTCAAGCTCAATTAACTATCGCCAAGAACTAAAGTCGAATATGCAGAGTTGTGCAAATTGTTTAGAAAACAGATCAGAAGTGATTTACACAGATTTAAGAACGACTTCGGAACGAGTTCGGAAATATATTGAACAGAATAAAGGTTACCGACAACGCGAAAGGCAATGAGTCTGGGAAAGAATTTGATAACGTCAATCATTGATACAAAAGGAAACTTAATAACGGAGAAAAATAAGAATCTGGAGGAGTGTCGTTCTTTCTATGAATAATTTCGACTCGTCAGAAATCGTCGACAACGACGAAGTTGAAGAGACAGGCCGAAATCATGTGCTCCCCATACTGACAAGTGAGGTTTGCTCTGAGAAATATGAAAGAAGGAAAGGCTAGTGCTAGTGGTAGCGACGGCCTAGTGATAGACTTACTCAAAGCAGCTGATGATGTGGTAGCAGAAAGACTACAAAAAAATCTTCGCCAGAATACTCCAAAACCACGAAATCCCAGAAGATTGGAAAATTGGGATGATAGTACTGCTTCACAAGAAAGGCGATAGAAGAAATTTGAAGAATTAGAGGCTTATCACATTGCTTTCGCATCTATACAAGCTGTTCACGAGGATAATTTGCAACCGTATTACGAAAATATTAGAGGAAAATCAAGGAATTGAACTTCCGCAAAACTTTTTCAACGACTGACCACATTTACACCGTGAGCCAGCTGATCGAGATTGTGAACGAGTACCACCAACCACTCTGCATTGGTTTTATTGACTTTGGAAAAGCTTTTGACTTTGTAAAACATAGATATGTATTCAATGCCCTGGAGAAACAAGGAGTTTCTATCCAGTACATAGATGTGCTAAGAAAACTGTACAATGAAGCAAAGTCAGTGATGAGAATGAAAGACGAAAGTAACATTAAAACTCTTCTAACATTAAAAGAGGATTAAGGCAGGGTGACCCAGTATCACCGAAGTTGTTCACGGCCCTTCTGGAGGAGATATTCAAGAAGTTAGATTGGAACCAAAGGGGAGTAGCAATCAACGGCAGATACCTGAGCCACCTCAAGTTTTCAGACGACATCGTAATATTCGACAATAAAATGGAAGACCTAGAAAAAATGATTGATGAACTCTCAGATTCAAGTTGCATAAGTAGATTGAAACTCACTGCCGAGAAAACTAAGGTAATGACATCGTACAGAATTATGATAAATGGCGCAGAAATAGAGGAGGTGGATCGATACGTGTACTTGGGCCAAGTGATGAGAATGACTGAAGGAGCGGAAGCAGAAATTTCCCGAAGATGCACTCAAGTATAGCAAGCTTTCAGCAGAGGCGATGTAGTATTCAAAAGCGACCTTAAAAAGGAAGGCCTTCGACCGATGTCATGTACCGATGCATTGTACCGATGTTGATATACGGAAGCGAGACGTGGAGGACAACAAAGAAGCAAACGATGAAATTAAACACTACACAGCGAGGGATGGAAAGAACGATGCTGAAAATTTCGAGAAGAGACAAGAAGAGGAACGGATAAGAGAAAGAACTGGAGTCAAAGATGTGTTAAAAGATGCAGCAAAAGAAAAGTGTAGATGGGCGGGGCATGTCGTACGGCAGAAGAACGGACGTTGGACAATGGATGTGACAGAGTGGTTTGGTTTGTCACACATGTATAATTATGTGCAAGAACGTAATCATGATTAGCATATGACATCTATTATTCGAATATTAGCATATTAGTGATATACACAAGTAATAGTCCGAGAGAACAACACGGTTACACAAGGAGCGATTTCGTGCCTGAAACTGTCTTGAAACCTCTTGACTGCTACAAAGCTGCACGTCTGCCGTATCAGATCGCTTGTTTTTCATATTATGTGCTAGATGTGCTTGGGTATCATCTTTCCAACGTTTAAAGCAAAAGTATGATCAGAAATATTTTCTTAAATCAAACTTCATGTACATGTACATGTATGTAGGCTACCTCTTTGCTTACGCAATCCCTGTAGGTGACTCTTGCGGCCATTGAGAGAGTTTTCTGCAAAATTGTTAAATGTCAACTTTTCCATAATAAATAGCTTATTACTGCTATTATCATACATATAGCTTGGATTGAAAAACCCCATGTACACACGTATTTCCAAAGGAGACAATTTGATGCATTTCTTGAGTTTTTGACTGTAGATTGAAGTTGAAGAGGCATCTCTTCAACATAAATTGTCTAAAAGGCATATGCATGTCGTTCTCAATCAGAATCTCTCTTCTTTAGGGCAACACTCACATGTGTAATGACTTCACAACATTTTCATAGAAATTTCAACATATATTGCTTTACAAAATATTTTAGAACGGAATTACAGCAGCCATTATTTTCATGAATGAAGTAGCATCAAGCCTATAACTTTAAATGACAAGAGATTATTTCACACACATCTAGCAGCCAGCATGACCACCTCTGGCATTAATGCAAGCTTAAATTCTTTTGTTCATAGAGTCCATCCGTTCTCTCTTGCTCAATCCATTCCCATTGCTCCTCAACCTATCTTTCAGAAAGTGTTTCGATTACCAGGAGAATGTGGATGCGAGTCTTACCATCTCCCCCTTTTACCTAGCTTATCTCACTCACGCATGCTCGATCGGTGAAAAATCATGAGAGCGCAAAGGCCATGGGAGTTAGGCCTACTCAACTGCTGAGCTGGTATCACCTACCTGGCTGGTGTGCTCTGTGTGGCCGTGCATTGTTATCTTGGATGATGAGATGGTACCCCTCTAGGCTGCAGTTTTGAAATAATAAAGGGAGTTACAACTTCAGAGATAACATTTGCCATCCAAGGTGCTTTTTCGTGTGTGTTCGAAACCTCTGATATATTTATTCATAAGAGAAACGCTCGTCTTAATTCATTAAAATTTAAAAAGTTATTGAGAGGTAGGCATATGCGCTGTACGCACAGCATGTCAAACGTTGACATGTAGTTCTAGCGCAACAGTTGATACCAACAGCAGATTTCCAGCCTATTGCAAGACGCGAAACTCTATGAAGTGGACTTCTTATCGCTGCAATTATCAACTTTCAGTCTGTTTTCTTTGGTCTTACAAATCTTTCCTGTCTTACAACTTTTCCTTTTTCACACCAATTCCTAGCAGCTAGCCAACATGCGATGCATTCAATTCTTTACCAACACTATAATACGCATACATCCACAACGAATCATTCCCATAGCCACACATTTTATGGATTCGCCATGGTTCTTCAATCTGCAGTTGCGACTTGTGTCAAAAAACAGCGGACTTTGTGATTATACGATGTTTAAATGTATCCAAACGTTGATCCTGTGTAAATGGATGAACGATGTCTACAAGAAAAGGCACATGAAAATTTGCACGAGAGTATTTAGATTGACTCAGAAATTTAATAGCTGCCATTGATTGACAAAGATGCCATTGATTGTAAAGTTTTATGCCATTTCCTCTCCGGATAAGATGTTTGTATCGACCTGCACTATGCTCATCAAGCGGCCATTCATCTGAAAGAGCATGACGTGTAGATGCTTTCCATAGAAATAATATTTTTAGGAAATGCCCATTCAACTTTAATCAGCAATCAGGTGTACGATGCCATGTGAAAGTTTCAGCTGCGACCTCGTTCCCTGCATAGCTGTGTACTAGCTCCCTGACTATAGCGATAATTTCTTAGAGAAAAACGATAATAATTTTAGTGGTAACCATTTATTGACATTTTATTCGACATGATATTCAGATATTCAATTAAGAGTATGTAATTCCTTAGGCTTCGGCCCAGATATGAACATCAATGGAATTCATCATTAAAGGAACCTTCGTAGCACAAAACATGTACATGTATATCATGTAGATAGAATGCTATCTATAATGTATAATGAACCTATAATAACGCTGACTAGCTGCATATGGGTTTTGTTGGCGGTCGATACATGCACAGACCCATCTGAGTCATTAAATATGGCCTATTTATCGGTTGATGAATTCACTTTGATTATTTCCCTTGATCGGAGCCTCGGATCTCTCTTAAAAGTTACTATTTTTAATTAAGTAAAGGAAGGTGCATCTTGCAAGGCAATGAAAATCAAAGCAAAAAGAGTTATTCGTAGAGATTCAAAAGCCATCGGGGCCACGAACTGTGAAGGAAGGCAGTCATCGCCTAAATTTTGCTTCATCTCAAAATATCAATCTTTAAATCAAAAATCAATATCAATATATCATTGTATCAATGGCCGGTACGCCAATAATGGCCAATAATACGGCTGCGTGTGGCATCCATGAGCTCGACAATGCCCTAAAACTACATATGTCTATTGTGCAATTCAAAATTAAGAGTGTGATTATTGTAGGCTGACAATTGATAGTGAACAGTCCCGCAATCTTAGGTGTCCCACTGTTTGATTTAGTGCCCTCATCCATCTTCAAAATAATTCTTTTCACTTCGTCTAAAACTACGTCGTAGAAGCGGGTTTCTAGATCAAAGTTCGACCTTACCTAATGTAAACTGATTAAATTGTTTCTCCTGTGGTTTGGTTCAATCCACTGTTTGCTTGCTTTCTCGCTCTTCCATTTTCTCTCTGTCAGCATAGCAAGAGGAATATCATCATTAGAAACATCAATACTTTAGCATGAAAGAAGACGATCGGCAAATATATTAGTGTTTGAATTTAGATGTCGCATTTCAAGGACAGGTAATGGAGGCATCCTTCTGTTCATACCTAAGTCAAAATCAAATTGTGAATAAAATGCATGCACGTTTCAATTGAAACGCATTTAAAGAGCAAACATCGTAGACAGCTTTTGCTTGCTTGCATCAAATTCACTGAATCAAAAAGACGTCCTTGTAATGCGAAGGAACTGTCAGCTCATTCTGCTAACTTAAGCAACGTCTATGTCAACAGCAACAAAATGCGATTTCTACGAAGGGATAGTGCAGTTTGAAACAAAATAATCTAATCATTAGAAATTTCCGCATTTTATTGAATGTCTCACATTTTCGTATATCCGCTTAAGATAAAGACCAAGTTTTGTCTAAGATGTGTGGGCTCAAAAACACAATGAGCAACGATGCCATTGATTTCATAAAAGCACTCGTGCTATACAACGTACAACAGTGAGAACAAATTTTAAGGTTAGTTTCATTGCTGGAAACAACATCAACAACAGGAGTGGCAATGCATTTAGTGGTTCAAAAGCAATGACACAGCTTCAGCCCAGAGATGGTACATGTCGGGTCGTGTCGAAATGAGTTGGTCGAGCATTTGTACTTGCCAGTCAAGTAGGTTTCAACTCAAAATTGATGAAATTTAAAATGCTTGATTTTTGATACTGTGCGGTAATTTGGGTTAGCGTCGGATATCAGTTAATGTCGGACAAAATCTTTAATCGCGTGTATATTTAAGTAATTAAGAGTAATGAAAAAAATCAATGATGCTTTGTTTAATACAAGCCTGAAAAAATGTCGTCGTGATTTGTTATAGAAATTCAAAGGGCATTGGCCACATGGTAGGGACACATGGCTACTAAGCAGCTACAGAAAAACCGAAAAAATTGTTAGGAAAATATTCCTGTTCTTAAGGACCTCATCCTCCTTTCCATCAGCTTGATGATCAAATCTTTGCACCACAAAGTTGAGCATGCTCCTTCTGCATAGCATAAAAGGGTCGCACGATTTTCTAATTTTATTTGTAGGCACAGTAGGCGTGTAAGCAACACCTGCCATGTCCGAAAAGAATGTCAGAAATTTGAAGAATGCTGCCCTACATTACCCGAATCATAAGTCGAGACATACATATATTGAATAAAGTAACTTAGTTAAGCTGTCTTATCTATATATTCTCTTTGAATAGGCATTCCAATGACATTTTATTTAAGCTATTTCCGATTCTCTATGATTCATCGAGAATTCATAGCTTAATTGAATTCATCAACCCAGCGCTAAGTAGACCATGTAGCATATCATCAAAAGTCTTCATTTCTTGCAAGGTTTTCTACATGGAAGAAAGAATCTGTTTATAGTTCCATGGTTATCTACTTGCTATGTTGATGTTGTCAGGTGTCACCATCATGAGTAGCTGCAAGCATAAATATTGCATGTCTCAGCTCGAAACTTAGGAGTTTCGTGTAAGATAATATTATCACATGGAATTATTTGAAAAATCTAAAAATCAAATAACATGCTTTTCAATCCTATCATCTTCAACTACTAATCAAGAAAATTGTCGTCTAGGAGGCATTTGATTATTGTGCATGAATTGATTTTCAGATTACCCGATTGATGCTTATGCTTTAGTCGGATTAATCTGTTCACGGTGGTAATGAAAGTCGCAGTCATAATTTACACGAGTTTTTGAAGGTGACAGGTACAGAATGTCACAGCAAAAGTGCATTTTTGAAAAATTGCACCAATGACATCTATGATATACATATATATATTCATGAAAAATACTTGACAGTTGACATGACGGTCAATAGACATTTTCTTTAACTGCAGTGTTCTTGATAGTAAAACTTGCAGAACGTTGCAGTCAGTCTTTCGTATGGAAGCATATATTACATTTTAGAAGACATTAGTTCTGACTGGCGCCCTGTAGCATCCGATGAACTGTGCACGTTGACTGTCGATTGTCTGTTCTTTGAAGGACAAAACCATGCGCAAACGGTTTGTACTAATGTCTGTCTGAAAGCTTTCCCTGAAACAGAGTAAAACAGCCAGTCAAACGAAGAGTTAAGGTAACACAAGGATCGCAGTAGATAATAGATAAATCTATGCACTGATCTGGGAATGGTAATTCCCACTTGATTGTTGAGTCCAAAATTGAGATACATTAGGTAAATGAGAAGTGGGTACGTTGTCATCATGTAGAAAACATTTAGGCCTATTAGGACTTGAGTCATGTGATTAGCAGTTTCCGAAGATTGACTGGCTACCGTTGAGGCGCGATTGGAAAAAGATTTGGGTCTTGCTCCATGTCTCTTGACTGAACTACCGGTGAACTGATCGATGTCTCTGGCCCGTCTGCTTACTTTGATGATAATGAGGATTGTTGCAAGGGTCATGCTTATCAATGGTATCATCCCCCACACAGTTAAGTCTACAAGTGTAGTGACATAGTAGAACCAATTGTCCACAGGTTCGCAATCTCCAGTAATTGGGTTGAGTCCCCAATATATCAAATATGCCATGTATGGCCACGGCATCAAAGCGGCTATACATGTCCACGCGATCGCCACTCGGCCCATTGTCAGATGAACCCTTGCATGGAGAGGTCGCAATATCAGGTATAGACGTTGAAATGAAACTCCAGTCTGCATATAAGCGGCCCAAATCAGCGAAAAGTTAGACAAATAGTTATGGGACTTGCAGATTATTGGATTGCTGTCTCTCAAGTCCCATCCACTCAGAACTTTAATACACATTCGCAAGGCATCCGTCAGCAGAACTAAAAGATCTCCAATACAAATGCTGGCAAACCAGAGCAATAAAGTCTTCGGAAACATCCGTGAGACGAAAAGGAAGACAAGAACAAAACTGTTGCCAACCAATCCGACTACTAATACCAAAGGCAGATACCATGACAAAAAATATGAGCACAAATATGTGAAAAGGTACGCGTACGGATCTTGCACCGTCGTGTTCGCGCTCATGATGATGCAACGTTACAGTGAGCGCCAAAGAATGGAAAGCTGAAGATTATCTATAAATATGTCAGATCCTCTCTCATTGGTTATCATTAACAGGCAAATTAGGAAGCACCGAATTCAAAATCTAAAAGCCAGTCTGAATGCAGGGACGTATGGCAGGATTTTCAAAGGGGCGGACGGTGGACTTGTAGAATATACATGTAGGTTTGGGCGCTGATGATAAGCGTTAGGGAAGGCACCCCTTCCCTCTAAAGATGCTCAGTCAAACCCTGCACCTAAGCACTGATTTCTGTACCATTCCTCGAAAGTTTGGATTATCCTGACAACCGTCCGATGCATGTTATCTATGGGGGGCGAAGATGACAATCGTCCCAGACCGAACTTTGATGACTTGACGAAGCTGGTGACATCTCTTACGAATGACGAGATGTTCTCCTGACTTCAGATCTAACAGTGGGAGTGAATAATCATGGTACCCTCTTCACGCCAGAGCTGACAATAGAGAGCTATCATTTGAAATTGGTGCCTCTTTGCACCTGAAATAACGTCATGCACATTATATAGGAGATGAGCACATAAAAGTTTTCAATTGAGATTCCTTGAAATGAAGAAGTGAAGCACCAAATTAGATTGCACAAAAGTGGGCGGTGATCAATGCACCATTTCACTGTACGAATATGTGCTACAGTATAGTCTAGGCTTGAGTTGGGCTGGTAATCTCGCCCAATCTAAACCAATCCCATCGAGAATCCCAATATCACAAATGTTATCAATGATATTACCACAGTGCATGACTGCCGTATTAAAACATGCATGCATATTTCCGCGTATGTACATGCAGGCAGCTAGCTACTCTAGGCCTATGCTTCAGAAAGAGTTGAGAATGATATTATTTCTGAATTTTGACGCATGATAGCAGATGTACATGTATTTTACCAGGCGATTTCTAGTTGTGTGACTGTTATTTCCTGAGTCTTCGTATGAACACAGCTTTAATCCCATAAAACGTACCTTGCATTATCAAAGCAAAAATATCATGCTTGGAAAATGGTGACAATATCACAACAAAGTCATCTTCATTTAAAATCTATGAGCAAATCTGTAATATGCGAATCTTTGCCACATTATTACTTCTTTAAAACAAATCATTGACTACAAAAATCTCTGCAATACTACTTCGAAGCACATGTGCACAAGCATGGTAGGCCTACTCGTCCTCGTGCTCCAGAAAACGGCTATTGTTGTGAACGCTATGACGCAGTATTGCGTCACTCACAGAGTTAGAAGAACACAATTGCTATTTTTTACAAGACTGTGAAGACTGTATAAGCACAAGACGAGAGGAACCCATGTGCAATTCACGGGTAAGAAACAAATTGCGATAATAATTGATACGGGATAAATATGCCTTGATATCGTATTGTCATGAAGATATCGCATTATCATATTAAACTAGCACAATGCGTTAAATTTATCGCCTTTAATAAATGCTTTGATCTTCACTATCTATCTATGTTTTTTTCATTATGGATTTTGATTAAATTAATTTGCTACAATTTAAATCACACGTAGGGCCAATATAATACATTTTCAAAATGCATCAAAGAAATATCAAAATTCAGTTCAGTAAATTGTAAATTCAATAGAACTTTTTTATTCTATACATTTTCACAGATCTTTGGCGCCCTTTCTCCAACGTCACATGCCGCTGTGGCCTCAGGAGTTTGAGATCACATTCGACATAAGATAACGCAGACAAGCAAGCATACAGTTCAAGCCAACGGAGTGATGACGCATTCTACGGCCAGACTTCTGGCTATGTCCATCAAACACCCTCGTTTCCCTTTCATGACATTTGTGGATGACCGACCAAATTATTGTCATGCAATGATTTCTGTCATGTCAAGTACATTATGAAAATGGACCACATTCTACTGCAACATGATAGCATACCGCATGCCGCATCTCGAACACAACCCGCTCTCTAATAGAACCAGCATGCGAATTGAAAGAACAATCTACAACGCGCCCTCAAATGGAAAATGCACCTAAATCTATCAATGATGAGGTTTTGCGAGTTTACTGTTGTTCTAAAGTTTTCCTGACTACAAGATCTTGATTTCTAAATAATCAACGAAACACTTATTTAATTGCCACCGGGGCTCTTTTCAAAAATAATTGAATGCAATTGCTTATCAAAATCGATATAAAACAATAAAATCAATGTTTCGTCAATGAAAATAAGCTTCTAGAGCTTCTTGGAAATTTTGCGACTCGAGTTAGGCGTCACTGATATAATGATATTTCTCTTAGATGTCTGAATTACCTTTCGTTTTCCAGCTCATCATCTAAGTACACAATGTCCAACTTTTGATCTCCAAAGATATGGACTTCAACCAGAAACGCGAACATTTATTCTTTGCAGCCTTTACATATAACCCGTCCTGAAAGGAACTCGCAGTTAAATTTCAAAAAATCACATAACTCGCGCGTTATATTCGAGAAAGCACAGCAGCTGAAATTGTTGAAAGCTTTTTGTTGCGATTGTATTGTTCATTGCATTCTATTGTTTGCCAGTCTTGTCAGCTATCGGTTGATGAGCTGTCATTACTGCGCTGCGATGTCCGTGATCATACCATGTAGATGACACAACAAGTTCTGCTGCAATACAAGCTGGTCTTACGAACTTGGCTCTTTAATTCATATGCAACATTTTGGTGTCACGAAGCTATCGAATCTGCTCTACTGTGTTAATTGAACTTTACGCAAATGGCCCATCTTCCTATTCGTCAGCCCCAGTTGCCTTCTAATCCGACACATACTGATTTTTCATATTTCAAGCGTGAATTTGAGAACTTTTGTCAAATTATAAAGTTGGACGATGATTTGAAGTTACAGATGTTGCAGAACTGTCTTGGCAGGGATGGCATAGATGTTTTTGACGGTCTGCCTACGCCCAAATCCAAGTATTCGGAGGCTATATCGAGACTTGAGGAATATTTTGGCACATCCTCGTCTCTTCTACTACGGAGAAGGAAGTTCTATATGGCTAGACAAGAACAAAATGAGCCTGCATCAATGTTCGCAGTCCGCTTGCGTCGTTTAGCCCAGGAGTGTGAATTTCCTGATACTTCATTTCTTCTACGCGATATCTTTGTCATGAATGTCCGTAATGATGCTCTTGGTGAGAGATTGCTCAGCGAGGATGCTAATAAACTGACATTTGAAGCAGCTGTAATTAAAGCTGAGGCTTTTGAGAGGGCTAGAAGTGAACGAACTGCAATTGCTACGCCGTCAGATGCTGTTACATACAATACAGCATCATATGTGCCTCGAAAATCAACTCGTGCTTGTTTCCGTTGTGGCTCTTCAAAACACCTGGCTAATGACCCTAAATGCCCTGCGAGAAACGAGATCTGTTCTCGGTGCGGCACGAAGGGACATTTCAAGAAAGTATGTCGCTCCAAGATGGGAATAAGCATGATGGAAATGGACAATTCAATAAATTCAACCTCTACAAGTACTTCTCAAGTGAATGCTGAAAATCAGTTTGACATATTTACAACTACCTCCTCCGTTTCGGTAAATTGTTTGGATGAGTTAATGCGAACTGTTCTGATTAATGGTGTTCCGGTTCGTTGTTTGATCGACTCTGGTAGTGAGGTTAATCTAATTCCGCGAAGTGTACTGCCGAATACCCATTTGAATTCAACGGCTGTGTCGGTTTGTGCTTATAGCATTTTCTCATTGAAGGTGGTTGGTGAATCACTATGTGAAGTGTCCTACAATGATAAACATTTCGAAGCCAACTTCATCTTTGTGGACCCTGGAAATGTGCATGGTTGTAAGACATTGCTCAGTTACAGACTTGCGAATCAACTCGGTATGATACAACTGGTCAATAATACTACCAATGAGATGCTTGGAGACCGTGTCTTCGATAAGTATGGTCCTCTTTTTGATGGTATTGGATTGCTGAACAATGGTTATGAATACTCTATATCACTGACTCCCAATGCTGTGCCGTATGCTCCTGCTACTCGAAGAGTACCTCCTCATCTTATTGATCAGTTCAAACAAGAAATTACTAAAATGCAAGATATCGGTGTAATCGAACCCATTGTCGAGCCTACCCCATGGTGTGCGCCTACAGTCATCGCCTTCAAAAAGGACTCCTCCTTACGCATTTGTGCTGATTTTAGACACATTAATCGCTTCATATTGCGCGAGGCCTTCCAGTTACCATCATTTCAAGAACTTTCTACTCGTGTTGCTGGCGCTACGATCTTTTCAAAATTGGATTGTAAATCTTCCTATTGGCAAATTCCTCTGTCTCCGGACACTCAAAAACTGCTATGTTTCTCAACACCCTTTGGTCGATACATGTACCGCAGATTGCCATTCGGGATCAAGAGTGCACCAGAAGTCTATCAGCGAGTGCTCGCGATGTTATTGGATGTTATCAATGGTGTTATGTGCTACCTTGATGATGTACTGATTTATTCCAAGACTGAAGATGAACATTACAAGACAATCGATATGGTGTGTGCTAAACTTCAGAATGCCGGTCTGCGCTTAAATCGAGAGAAATGCGAATTTTTCAAACAATCCATTGAATTTCTGGGTCACTTGTGGAATTCGTACGGCATTAAACCCAAGACTGGACACGTGACGGCATTATCAACTGCTCCGCTGCCAGTGGACAAGCCCACTCTTCGTTCTTTTCTCGGTCTTTGTACCTACCTGGGTTCTGGCAATGTTCCTCATTTTAGTGCGTTGACCAAGCCTCTGTGGGACATGTGTACTTTGGAGTCTCAGTTTTTATGGACTGATTCAAGGAAATCTGCTTTTGAAAATGTGAAGAAAGAAATTTCACAACTGCAGCTGCTTAAGTATTTTGACGTTGAAAAGCCTATCGTTATTCAAACCGACGCATGCTATCGTGGACTTGGTGGTGTACTTTTACAGGACGAACAGCCAGTGTTTTTCGCAAGCCGAACTCTTACGCAAACTGAGACCCGATATTCTCAAATAGAACTTGAAATGTTGGCAATCGTATTCGCTGTTCGCCGATTTCGACTTTATGTTACTGCTTCCAAATTTATTGTTGCTACTGACCACCTTCCTCTTCCTCTTGTTGCCATATGGAAAAAACCAATTGATCAATTGTCGACGAGGTTACAGAGATGGATAACATGGCTTAGTGGATTTGATATGGAAATCACTCATATTCCTGGCAAGCGCAATGTTTTGGCGGATGCATTATCTAGAAACCCAATTTATGGCGAATCCCAAGATCATGTGGAACGCTCTGTCTGCTTTATTTTGAAAACTGTGCCTATTGATCTCAAACGCGCTGCATGTGCCACAACCGAAGATCCTACTCTAAGAAATGTGCGTGACAATATACTGACTGGTTGGAGAAAACGTCCTGAATCTTCAGAGCTGTTGCCTTATTATCATATCCGTCATGAGTTATCTACCAAAGAATGCTCTGATCGCTTTGTTGTTTGCCGAGGTGATCGCATTGTCTTGCCATCCACTTTGAGATCTGACATGCTTCTGCAGCTTCATGAAGGTCATCTTGGTGTCCTAAAAATGAAATCTATAATGCGGACATGCGTGTGGTGGCCAGGAATCTCCAAGAACATTGAAGATTTTGTCAGAAAATGCACTGCTTGTACTGTTCACAGAAAGACTGCGGCTCCAGCTCCAATTTCTGAATGTGAATCGACGTCTGTTTGGGAGAAAATTTCTATTGATTTGTGTGGTCCGTCGAGCAGTCTGGATGGTAATATATTACTGACAGTTATGGATTACAAGTCACATTTCCCCTTTGCCTTTATTTTGAATCGGATGGACACCAGATCAGTTATTGAATGTCTAGTTCAATTGTTCTCTATCTGTGGACTGCCGGGGAACCTGATTTCGGACAATGGCCGACAATTTGTATCTGATGAGTTCGAGTCTTTTCTGGGATGCAATGGGATAAAGCATTACAAATCCTCCAATTACTTTCCTTCCAGTAATGGAAGAGTGGAGCGTTTGCATGGTACGAGGGGCGTACCAAAAGTTCGTGACGTTTGTCTCTCCTATCTATAGACGTCCATTTTGGCCCAAGTGCATATCTAGATTTTATTTCTTATAGTTCTGACAGTTGCATTTCACAGGAAAACATTTAACTTCCATTTGCGCAAGTGTTTATTGGCAGAATTAAAAGCATACCAAAACTCTTTTTTTCGATCTGGTCACCTTAAATTCCAATACACTTTTCCTATCTCTTCTCAAGTTTCTTCATTCTTTCTTCAAGCCAATCCTGCGGAAATTTCCCGAATGAAGCTTTCGGTGCTCTCTTTATCTCTTTCAGCATTGAAACGAATACCTCCGATTGCCAACTTCATCGCACTGATGAGATGAAAGTCAGTAGTCTCCTCCAAAACCCTTCGTCATGGTCTTCCAGAAGACCAAGAACAATAGAGGAGTTGTTGACCCGAGCGCCTTTCTGTTCTGCAGTCAGCAGCCTTGGTACCCCCAACGAGCCGAAACTTTGGACAACTCAAGGCGGTCATGGAAGATACGCTCAAGACTCCCATGCGACAGCTGGCCAGACTTTTCCTCCAGTTCATCAAATGTTTGGCGTCTGTCAGACTGGATCAGCTGCCAAACCAAATCTTCATTTTCTTCGCTGGCTTGAGTGGATGGATGGCCACAGCGCTCAACGTCTTCCAATGACTTCCGTCCCTCTGGGAACATTTGCTTGATGGTCGCTCTTGCAGGAGCATTGTCTCGAAGAATGTTTTTAGACGCCCCGCCGATCGGGTTGGTGTTTCCCGTTCTTTGGACAGAAAGAGCAGACAAGATCTCCACTTACGATTTGTGAAGTCCGTCATGCTGACAAAAGTAAAATTGCTTCACTACTTACCGGCTTCAGTTCGTGTCTCTATAGGTTACCGATCAACCGACAATACTTCACAGGCAATGCACATGATTGATACAACATGACAACGATGAATGATTAAAGAAAAAAGTCGAATTAAAACCATGGTAATCAAACGTCACGAACTTTTGGTACGCCCCTCGTACTATTAAATCACGAATTAAACGTATTCGTCATGAGTCGGACTTACCATTTTCTATCGCCTTACACCGCGTTTTATATGACATTCGTGGAACAGTTTGCGAAACAACTGGGACAACTCCATTTCAAGTGTTCTTCTCGCGCACTATGAATACAAAGTTTAGCAATTTGTCTGATCGAAGCCCTGAGTCAAAGCCCAAGTCTGTGGATAAGCAATATCACCAACGAAACAGAAATTCTCGAGCGAAATTGATTTCCTATCTACCAAATCAGAGAGTTTGGCTAAGAAAGGGAAAGACGAGACAATTTGATGTTCCAGCAGTCATTGTGAAAGCGGTTGGAAAGGGAGCATGGAGGGTTAATACAGATTCTGGATTTCGCATTTATAACCAACGCAATATTCTACCGCGCTATGTGGACTCAGATCCTGTGCATGATCATGCTTATGGACAAAACTGCACTCACCATGATCCTGAGCTTCTGGCTACTGAGCATGTACCAGCTTCTGCCAGATACAATTTGCGGCCTCGTGAAACACTTCGCAGGCCGGACCGCTTGACTGTTAGTTTAATTCAGAACTTTTAATTCAGTCATCATTCTTCATGTTTATAATTTAAAAAAAAATGTAATTTTTTTAAATTTGAATTATTTTTATGTTTAGTTGTACTGGCCTTTTTAAAGTGGGATGGAAATGTTGCGATTGTATTGTTCATTGCATTCTATTGTTTGCCAGTCTTGTCAGCTATCGGTTGATGAGCTGTCATTACTGCGCTGCGATGTCCGTGATCATACCATGTAGATGACACAACAAGTTCTGCTGCAATACAAGCTGGTCTTACGAACTTGGCTCTTTAATTCATATGCAACACTTTTATATGACAATCAAATGTGATAATTGATATTTATGTGACAATTTGCGCTCGTATTTAATATCTATGTGAAAGCCACCAGAAAACTCCACTCCAAAGATGAAGTGGAGTGTCTCCAACTAGAAATGCATCGGATTGTAGGGTCACCAGAATAGCTCCTTTAGACAAATGGAACGGAGCGACACCAACCGGCGAAAGCAGTTGGTTGGAGAGCTTTCAGAGCTGCTCCTTCTGCCAGCGAGAGTGGAGCGGACCGACTCTGGCTGACAATGAAAGCTGTAGGCTTTCAACCTGTGAATACAGAGCACTTTCATCCGATGAATAAAGTAAAATAAAGAAATTGCAAAGATATCTTGGACTAATTGTTCTACAATTCAATCATCATCAATTACATACCTCATAAGTTTTAATTTTATAATTGATGTTTCCCTTCGTTCAGTTGCGTGTATTTTTTGCACAGTATAAGTTGTTCAATGGACCATATCCATGTGCTCAGCCAACTACTGGAAAAGAGCCGCGATTACAATATCCATCTAGTAATGGTCTTTGTGGACTACGAAAAAGTCTTCGACAGCATAGAAGTCAATGCCGTTCTGGTCATTCTACAACAACAGGGAATCGACAGCGAATACATAGCACTGCTAGATGAATTGAACAAAAATTGCAACACAGATATTACCCTGTTCAACCGACCGATTGACACTGAAATCGGCCGAGGAGTCAAACAAGGCGACCCCATCTCACCCAAACTCTTCAATGCTTGCCTCGAGCATGTGTTTCGACAACTCGAGTGAGACGAGACAGGTATCAAAATCAACGGACGCTGGCTCAACCATCTGTGCTTTGCTAATGACATCACTCCGCTGGGCCACTCGGTAACGGACGTGCAGCTCAGGCGTTTAGAAGAGCTCAACACGGCAGGCGCTACCGTCGGACTCAGAATTAACTTGAGTAAAACTAAGTGGATGCGGAACGACAAAGTCATCCACGCCACCATTTCTCTTGACCAAAACCAGATTGAGCAAGTTCAAAGCTATGTGTTCCTCGGCCAAGAGTTAACAATGGACCACAAAAACGGCCGCGAGTTGGCACGTAAAAAGAGGGCCGCCTGGGTCAATTACACCTCGATTTCAAAGGTAGCCAGTTCGATAGATCGATAGATCCTAACATCAGAGCCAACCTTTTCAACAGCAGTGTACTGCCGGCAATGCTCTATGGGTCAGAAGCGTGGACGATGAGTACGACCATGGACGATGGGTCGATCAGCTACAAGATGGCGCGACTCTTAAGGACAATGAGGGGTGTAGTCGTAAATTCTTAGGAAATATAACGCTAAGAGCTAAAATTTCAGCTGCATTTTGGGAAGTATAACGCTAAATTTGACATGTATATACACTAAAAGCCAAAAGACTTGTCGCAAATGCAATATTAACTAATGCGCAAGGGTGACAAGTCTTTTGACTTTTAGTGTATCAGCTGAAAAACGCATATTCGTGCCACTATTGTCCATAACGGACTGTTCGAGAGCTATACATAATCGCCCTTTCAGAATTTTCAACCGCTCTCATCCCCTTTCGGCGATTACTTTATCATTGAGGGACTTCCACATGAATCCAAGTAATAATGAAAGCATGCATGCTCATGACAAAATGCAAAAATAGGAAGTTGAATAAGATCTTCATCAATAATGCACATCAAGTATAAACATTTTTACATTAAATGTTTGCCTAATACAGCTTACCATCTTTTGACGAAGAATGAGCGAATTGTTTCACTCAATTCAAATATGTATTCTGATGACGCTGAGTATAACGCTGATTCGGCTAGAATCTTAGGAAGTATAACGGCGTTACTTCCTGAAGATAGATCCTGATCGGTGATGACAGACTGATTTGTGATTGATAATATATTCCTGTAATCCTGTCTCTTTATTACTTGGGCAAGTAAGAGCGGCGCTCCCACCGCTCCCTTTGGCTACATCCCTGTTTGCATGTAACCAAGAATTGGTCAAACACTAAAAATGCAAAACAGAATTAGTAAAACTATACTGTCGAATTACTACCTATGAATTCTATACTGTCGTTGAGAATTTGAACACATGATGCGATGTCAATGTGAAAGTCGATTAAAATGTGTCAGTTGTATACAAGTGCAAGGGCTGACACATAATTTAGCCTATACAATGAGAATGTGATAGCTGATCAATGGTACCTCTTAGGACTCTATTGGTATGACGAAATGGTATTTTAAGAAAAAAGCAGTCGCTTATTATATCTTCGTGTCATGTTGAGAAGCATCTATACAAAAAATCGAGGATTTCTTAGCTGAGACTTGACGCGAGCGGAGTAACAAATCTACATGTAAATGCTCAAATTTCTAAACGTGCATGATTCATTATTGTTTGTAAAATATCAATATATCAGTGAATTTAATGCAGCACATCATTTATGTCACAAGTCCAGTCCTATAATTTAAATTGCATGTTTAATAAAACATTCATGCGAACTGTTGCAATAAGCAGTCGAACCTCCATATAGCGAGCCTCTACCAAATGAATCTCTCCTCATAGTGAATTAAATTTTTGATCCCGTCAAAAATGGTATACTTTGAGCTAATGCAATTCTCTACATAGTGAACCTTTTCATAGTGAACAATCTCTTCATAGTGAATATATTATTTAGCCCTTTTGTTGTCTCAACCACTACATAAGGAATATTTTACATCAAGTATGTAGTTATCTTTAATTATTATAATTAATAAACTAATTAATAAGCATCGCATGCACGTGTACTACCTTTATTGAGGCGAGTAGTTCGATGATACTTATTGCTACAAAGTTTCCTAACTTATTAAAGTCTATGAGTCTACAATCTAAATTTAGATACAAATCAATAGTTGATGTAGCAAAATAGTTTCAAGTTCACGTGCGCTTTAAGTTCGCTTTATGCATTTTCAAGCATGCCGACAGGTGAGTCAGATCAGGGAATTCCTTGAAGGGAAAAGTGACCTTGCAGTTTGATCAACAAGCTTTTGATCGAGTAGAAAACATAATTGCTTCGGTTGACGAGCGATGTATTGTACAGACTCGTAATGACAGTTACTTCTATCGTTCATAATTAGTGATGCATGTAGCTCATACTGTATACAGTACTGATTATTCTATAGTAGTTACATTATGCATCATGAGTTTACATTGTCATTTAATATGACATTGTGATACATAGCAGTATAAGTGGCAAACACCCCTATAAAATTTGTTTTCTAAACAAATGAATTAGTTTTAATTATTTTGTATGACTGTTTTGACTTTGTATGCTTACTTTAAAACCAATATTACATCAAATTTTAGAAAACCTCTTGATAGTGAACTCTCCTCATAATGAATTTGTTTATCTGGTTCCTTGAAATTCACTATGTAGAGGTTCGACTGTATAGCGATATAATTTTGTCCATTTAGCCTTCACTACATATGAAATCAAAATTTGATGATTTACTTTTGCTTTACGGCTAATCAGACTTGTGTTGTAATCGTAATCAATTATATTTTCTGATGAGCAATTTGTAAATGTAATCAATACATTTTCAGCCATCTAATTGAAAAGTAGGTGCAATGACATTGAAGTTTGCAGTCAGCGCTGTTTTCTGCCATCAAGCTACGTTTTTGTGAATGTGAGCGCACATGCTCCTGTTTTCCAATGTTCTTGGAAATAAACATTTTTGACTTTTGACTTTTGACTTTTGACTTTCACTATCTAACAATCATGTAACACGCAGTTTAAATTTCCTTGCTCTCCCGGTCGATAATGCGTTAACTTAGATGCTTAGACGAGTAGTGGGTTTACAATCTATAGTCTTTTCAAAGAAATTCACGACGAGGCATGTCTCCGAAATCTAAATTGAGTGGCGGTGTTAAATATTCTCTCCACCTAATCTGAATTGCTGATCGGAAAATGTATATCCTCTATCTTTTTTTCAATTTTTATTTTTGATTGTGAATTTCATTTGCTAATATGTGAAATTTTGCACTCATTCGCTGACATTGTATCGACAGAAAACGTTAGTGGACCTGACGTATGCCTACTGCGCTAACTTTTAAAACTGCATTGATTCAATCATAGGCATGATCTCTAATTATCCAAGTGGGCAAATACAAAATTTGACTGCCTACTTAAACAGATACTTTATGTGACTTCACATTCGGCATAAGTGAAAGTGCTAGTTTTTCACCGGAGGTAACCCCGTGAAAGTGTAATCATAATCACTTCCGCCGGGGTTAACTACGGAGTAAACTAAAACTACCGATGTAGAATATTACCGGTGTAAGTGCAACTCACGTTGTTGTGGTAACTCCGGTGGTAATTCCGCTGTTGTGGTTGTAGTAACTCACATTCACACCGGAGAAAACTCGAAAGCTAACTCCTTGGTAAACATCCGGTGTAGAGTTAAACTGAACCAAGGTAATCGAACTCTTCTTCAATCACAACGCTTGCAATTACAGGATTAGAATTTTAAAATTTTGATCATTTATCGAATTACACGAAAATGCATACTTCAAGCATCAAATCGCACTGCTACATATACGGAACTCTTACCATGTAAAAGGTGACCCCTAGAGGATGACTCCGTGCTGAGTTCATATCTGTTGTAAAGTATAAAGTGTCAATTATGGATATTGATCCGGTTTTATTGTAATTTTTCTTGTTCAGTTGCGCAAAAGTGTACATGTCAACTTAATAAAACTATAAAACGCTATTGGATCATAATTACACAACTTCCAAAATCTCATGAGTTCATTTTAATGGAAATTACTTTTTACAGGATTATTTTGCATGGCGATCAAATTGCCATTTTCATTCATCTTCTATAGAAGAAGCTTTCAAAATATGAGGAATCTTGTACAACTTAAGATTGCACCTATTTGTGACATCATTTCTAATTGATTTCTGAAAAGCTATCTTATCTCAAATAATATGGTCGGAAGTTCATTAAGCCTTGACTGCATGAGAAATGTTGCGG
The DNA here is from genome assembly GCA_907163375.1 of Prostheceraeus crozeri. NCBI lineage: Eukaryota > Metazoa > Platyhelminthes > Polycladida > Euryleptidae > Prostheceraeus > Prostheceraeus crozeri. Next base: position 161,624 of record CAJQUW010015304.1, read on the forward strand.
AAGGGGCCGGAAAAAATTATTAATTGGAACTTAATTGCAATTATATATGTATATATACTCATTGACATAATTAATGAAACAAACTATCATTGGCTTGAATTGAAGTTTGTTTCATTTTTTTCTCAGGTATGATGCAATATCTCGCGTCCTATGTATTACCATTCAACACATGAGAGAATGGAGAAAGATCTATGGTGGTCAAATTTCAAATTTTGATATGGATATAACTGTCACAATTGCTTTTACAAATTGAACATAAACGTGAAATCCAGCTTTTGTAAAATAAAATGACACACTATCAGTCTACCAGAGGTATGGCTATTGGAATGATTCGTTGTGGTAGAAGTTGCCGAAGAGCTGCAACTATCGAGAGTCGTTGTTTGGAGGTGGTGGTGTCGATGGAAAGCAGAAGGAGATGTTAAAAAGAAGAAGGGATCTGGTCGACCAAGAAAGTCTGCAGGAAGGACAGACGCACGTCTAGTTTTAGCTGCAAAGAGGAATCGATTTGTGTCAGTCCCAAAGCTAGTCGTACACTGGAAGAGTGCCTCAAATATAGACTGTAGCGTTCGAACGGCTTACCGAAGATTGCGAGAAGCTGGAATTTAATCGCGACGACCAGCTGTCCTAATTCCATTGAGTTTTGAGCACCGCAGAAGACGAGTTGCCTGGTGTGATGCCCATCGCTCATAGAATGACCATCACTGGCAGAAAGTCTTGTGGACCGATGAATCGAGATTCACTCTGGATTTCAATGACGGTCGTGTCAGAGTGCATCGTCTTCCAGGTGAACGCTTTGCCCCTTGCTGTATTAAAGAACACGACAGATATGGTAGTAGTAAGTAAAACTCCACTTCTGGATAGCGCAAGATGGCCGCCATCGCTGACGTCCCCCCCCTCTGGACCGGCAGAGTGTCGTGGTCGGCCGCCGTGGTGCTTCGGGTCTGACGTCCCCCACCCTCTGGTCGACCGTCGTGTAGCGCGCGGTGATGTGGTGTCTAGGTTGGCGTGGTGTGCCGGCCAGGTTGGCGTGGTGTGCCGGCCAGGTTGGGAGGGGTGGACTGTCGTAGCTCACCTGAAAAAATCCTAAGTGTTAGAGTGGCTTTGTATGGGTAAAATTTTGAAAATTTTCCAAAGTGTGGAATTTCGACCTGGGACCGTCACCAAAACATTTTTCATCAAATTTCACTGACCTCCCCCCCCTCTTCTAACTTTGGTTCTAGTGAACGGATTTTGTTCGTTCGAGTTTCATTGGAAAGAGGAGAAAAAACTGCTCGACAACATTTTTTGTTGCGAGTCAATCGGACCAGTCGTTCAAAAGTTAGAGCGGTTACAAGATTTTAGGTCGGAGCTCGATCACCTGAAAAAATCCTAAGTGTCAGAGTGGCTTTGTATGGGTAAAATTTTGAAAATTTTCCAAAGTGTGGAATTTCGACCTGGGACCGTCACCAAAACATTTTTCATCAAATTTCACTGACCCCCCCCCTCGGCACCAATCTTCCAACTTTGCTTCTAGTGGACGGATTTTGTCGTGCCATAGCTCGTTTGAAAGCTAAGAGTGAGAAAAATTCAGTGAAAGAAACGGCTTGTTCATATCTGTCTTCGTTTAGATGTGAGGCGCCATTTAAGATTTTGGGAGACTGTCGAAAAACGACAGAGTTAGAATTTTGGACGTTTTGGGCTGTAGCGTCAAAACGAGGCATCGGATGGGAAAACGGAGGCCAGATTCGGATTCAGCGTGAAATTCTGCATCGGTATGGTGAGTTTCAAGTCAATCGGAGAGAAAAAGTTTCGCTGACCCCCCCCCCCGGCACCGATCTTCCAACTTTGGTTCTAGAGATCGTAGAAAGTCGTGCAATAGCTCGTTTGAAAGCTAAGAGTGAGACAAATTCACTGAAAGAATCGCCTTGTTCCTATCTGTCTTCGTTTAGATGTGAGACACCATTTAAGATTTTGGGAGATTGACGAAAAACGATAGAGTTAGAATTTCCCAAGAAACAGCTCCAGCGGGCGAATGAAGGCTCGGATTGGTAAACGGAGGCCAGATTTGGAATCAGCTTGATGTTATTGTCCAATGAGGATCATCATCCAATGAGAATCAAGCATTTCTATATAAATAGCGAGCCTTCCACAATGAGAATCATTCCATCGTTGAATCACACGAGTGACGGACGCACATTTCCTCTCTCTAGTTCCCTATTCTATTATCCAACTAAAATGGTAAGTCGCTACTTTCCTCCCTCTCCTCCCTTGAACGTAAACTTAATACAATCTTTTCCATTTTCAGGCATCTACTCCATCTGCTGCGCTAGTAGGACAAAATGGCGGTCAAACGTTACAAGGTTCGCTACGATCAGATCATCTACAACTGAGGCCAGTGGAAGAAACAACCAAGGTACATAATCCTACACCGCTACAGCGTAAATTTAAACAAGTCTTGCGTTATGACGATCATGGCGTAGTACTCCAAACGGGAATGCTCCCTTCCACGGATGTCAAGATAATGCACAATCAGTATGGTGACTACATACTGATCCCCGTGAGTCCGTACATTCGCCACCAACTTGATATTATTGAGGAGTACGTGACATTAAATATGGACATTCCTACTCCTCTTGCTCAAGAGTGGAAGGCGAGAGATGACAAGGATACACCCTATAGAAAGATTTGGGATGGTAATCACATTTGCCTACCGGTATCACATTGATGCACTTACTATAAGAAGGAGGGAGATCATTCAACACCCATCACATGCGACGAGCTCGGAGAAGGTACTTGGGATATCCTTTTCAAAGTGAATGGACTATATTATGGTCGGCATAAGGATAATAAAATAGCCTCTCTCTCCATGCATATGGAATCCATCCTATATATTCCAAAACCACCCAACGTGGACGACATAATTGATCAAATCCTTAACAGCAGTGGTACGAAGCGCAAGTCGGAGAAGAATGCTGCATCAAAACGCAAATCAAAGAAGGAGAATTACTAGTCCTTTCCTAACTCTACCCTATCACAATTCGCTTATGTGCTTTGAGTGTCGTAGACGTGGTCTTATTAGATACATTTTACTTCTTCGTTGCCATCATATCATTTGTGTATTTTGTCGTGAAAAGCATCGATGTAATTCTTCATTTTGTAATATGTTATAGAACGTTTCCTTAGATGTGTAAATTTCCGTTTTAGGCTTATATCATCATTTTTATGGATTGTGAGGGTGAACCTGTACAGGAGCTCAGTGCTATTGCTATGAACAATTGGACATATCAGATTGTCAGTGTCTATCATCAACATGCCAACTGCAATCCCAATGTTGATCAATGGGCGAGAAAACACATTCATGGACTTAATCTGAAATATTTGCAAGACTATGGCTTTTCTTGTGAGAGTGCTCTTCTTATTGACTTTAAACGATGGTTAGCTGCTTTCAATGTTATACGCATCTTTTGTAATAATCCTGGTAAGGAGAGGAAAGTATTTCCTAATTTAATCATTAATGATATTTTGCTCCCACCTTGGGATAGTAGAGTGAATCAACATTATCATGAAGTCACGAAACGTTTTAAGGATTTGTGTGTTCCTATTTTGTCTGTTCGTTGTAGTAGCTACATTCATAACCAATGCTTCTTTCCTCCTTACCTCAGCACTGCCAAAGTCCTGTATGGTTATCATTGCTCGCTGTATGATAGTTACCAGCTGTATCTATTTTATCTCTTTCAAACCATTGATTTATAATGCATGCTTGTTACCATTATTCAATAAATGTTACTATGAGAAGAGTTGTTTTCATGCAATGGATGGGTTAGTTAAAGGGCGATCATGTCTTTCTCAAACGACTGCGGAACATTACATTTTCATAGGCAAAGTTTAAAAGGAGCTGTTCAAGATTATGTGATAAATTTTCATAAAGATGAGACCGACATCGAAGCAGTGGTCGATGATGCTAGCACTCTATTTCTAGAGTTAATGAATACATTCTCTGATAGCATTGTCATGGCGCGATTAGTTGCGAAAATTAAGTTTAGTCATTTTGGAAAGGAAGAGGTGGAAAGTCGCTCTTTCCATTTTGCTTCTTATTCAATGGAAGTGGTAGATCACCCCGAAGAATTTTTTAAAAGACATATGATAAAAATTGCTGAACGTCTTAACGCATTTAACCATCATGGTAGCAGTCTAGTGATTGAAGCGATTTCAGATATTCACATTCAACTTTCCATAAAGAAAAATTGAAAATGCAGTGGTACTTGATTGTAGCACAACTGGTTTTCGAGCTATGTCTGCTCACTCTCGAAGTATATTCCTTCTGTACATGTGTCTATTATTTAGAAAAGGCTAGCAAATTCATATCTTCAAAAAGACTTGCTATAGACATCAGTAACGGTGAAACTATGTGTTGTGATGTATGTAAGCGAAAGGATGGAAATGAAAAGCGCATCTTCAAGAGATGTAAGCATGCTTTTTGTCAACGCTGTTTCATACGTAATTGCATTCAACTTTGCAAATGTAACCACTGTGACATTGCTCATTTCGAGTGTCACTTATGTCGCAATAGTTAGTACCTATGCAAATGTGGTAAAGATAGGTTTTAGCAAAGACTAACACGGAAAATGGCGAAACGTAAAATGGCGAAACGTAAAAGTCAAAAGTTTTCTTCAGCCATTCAAGCTCTCCGACGAATGAAAGCAAATCAGCGATACAATGCTATACGACATGCCAACGATAAATTCATTCATGAAATTATTTCTCATGTGAGAAAGTTGAGGACGAAGAAATTAGCGCCAAAACAACGAAAGTTACTTAAGCGATATGCTACGAAATTGCGTTTCATCTCCAATCCTAAAGTCACCCTTCAAAGAAAGAGGAAAACTCTAACACAAAAGGGCGGTTTCCTTTCAGCAATACTTCCAATGATAGCTCCTGCCGTGGGCAACCTATTGGGTAATATCTTTGGCTCTAAGCGTTAATTATGCAAATGTTGAATCTCAAAGTAATAAAATGGATTTCAGACTTCAATGTGATAAAGTTCTGACTGTATCAGGTCCATCTCATGCAGGTAAAACTGTTTTCACGCTGAATTTATTGGATAAAAGAAGGGAGTTGTTTAAGGAACCTATCAATCGAGTGATTTGGTGTTATGGTATTTATCAACCGTCGCTGTTTCAGGAATTGCAAAGTCGCAACTTTATTCGACATGAAGGAATTATTCCAGTGGATAAACTTCAGTCTAATGATGTTGTTGTATTGGATGATTTATTAAAAGAAAGTAAGAATTCAAAAGATGTTACAGATATCATCTATATCACACAAAATTTGTTTCCTGATGGAAAAGAAGCTCGTACACGAAACCTGAATACACACTATTATGCTATTTTCAAGAATCCGCGAGATAAAAGTCAATTTGAAATTTTAGCGCGACAAGTTGCACCCAGAGGATCAAAAGCCTTAATTGAAATTTTTCAAGCAGCTACTGAAAAACCATACGGTTACTTATTCATTGACTTTACGCAAGAGTGTCCGGAAGAATTTAGATTTCGAAGTGATATTTTGAAAACTCCCATGATTATCTACAAACTATGAGTTCTTATTCTCGCATGATTGTTATTCCTCAGGATGAATATGTACAATTGACTGCCATGCAGCAAGTAAAGCAACCTCTTGCAAATCAAATGTATAGGAAAGAAATAGATTATCAGCAAAATGTTCACATCAAAGATCCACATCGTGCTGTATTATTACAATCGGAAACTGTTGAGCAATTGAAAAGCTTGAAGAATAAGATGCGTGACTCTGTATCGACTGCTACAAAACCTTTAGCATCTCGCGCACATGCCATATCTCTTTTCAACAGTATTGAACCCCATCTCAATGTAAATGATAGAGGAGAAATCATTACAGATGAAAATAAAGTGATTGATGCTTCACGTTATGAAGACTTGATTCAGTATGCGACACGTAGAAAGCGCCGTCAGGGCTATGTTCCACCTGGTTGGTCATACTTTCTTAAACTATTGAAAAAGCATAATGTGCCAAAATTTGCTTTAAATAATGAGACATTGAAAGAACTTGATTCAACAGTGGCTACTGCTCCAATGCTTCAGGCGATGAAAATGCCAACAAATTGGTTTAAGACGTCACCTGCTACATCCCCTCCCACACTCACTAAGCAAACAAGAGGAAGAACTCGACGTAGATCTACATCACCACTAAAACTAGTAAAAGGAAAACGTAAAACAGCTCCTCCTAGGAAATACATGTTCTCAGACTATTAATATGAAGCAGATGTGTTGCTTGCCATGTAATGAGCCGCCAGAGGTGAATGTCGTTGTCACTTGCACTTGCTGCGCCAGCTCTCATAATGAAACCCCTAAGCAATGTGAACACGATCGCAAAACCGCTAAAGCTAAATGCTGCAGTTGTTGTAAATGTAGAAAGGCAAGAAAACAAAAAGATGAGAAGGAGGAAAAGAGTCAGTCGTCATCGACTGAACGTTTGAAGTCAATCTATTATGATGTAAAACATCCGGCAGGATTTGCATCTATCAAGAAATTATCAAAAGCGAGTGGTCTTCCACAATCACAAGTGAAACGATGGTTAAAGGGTCAGGCTACCTATACACTCCACAAACAAGCGAAAAAGAAGTACCGCACCCGCCATTATATTGTTCATGACATCGATGAACAGTGGCAAGCAGATTTGTGCGATGTTGCCTCCATTTCAAAACATAACTCGGGTAATAATTTTATTTTAACCGTCATTGATATTTTCTCGCGTTATGCGTGGGCTCAACCTTTAAAAACTAAAGAAGGGAAAGGAGTAGCAAAAGCATTCCAAACAATTTTTCGAGAAGGTCGCATTCCAAAAAGAATTCAGAGTGATCAAGGAAAAGAGTTTGAAAATCAGCATGTGACAAGATTATTTGAGAGGCATGACATTGAGTTGTTTAGTGTAAAGAGTGCTTATAAAGCTGCACTCGTTGAACGTTTTAATCGCACATTAAAAAATCGCTTGTGGCGACATTTTACTGCCAACTTGACACAAAATTGGACAAAGGTTCTACAAGATACACTCCATGCCTACAATCACTCTATCCATCGTTCTATTGGACTCAGACCAGTAGATGTAAATGCTGACAATGTAGATAAAGTGCGCGAATCATTCCAACGTAAACGCACTCATGTGAAAAGTGATGTGAAAATTGGTGATAAAGTTCGTATCTCAAAAGTGAAAAGTGTTTTTGCTAAAGGGTACCTTCCGAATTGGACAGAGGAGGTATTTACAGTATCAAGGATTAATCAAAAAGACTCTCCAACCACCTACAAGTTGAAAGATTACGATAATGAAGAAATTGAGGGTAGCTTTTACCGCGATGAGATTGAGGTAGTCACTGAAAGTGAAACATATTTGGTAGAGAAAATCATTCGATGTAAAAAACGGCAAGGTGAAGAATGGTGTCTTGTTAAATGGACTGGTTATCCTTCAAGTATGAACTCTTGGATGCGTCGTGCCGACATCTTTCATCTAAGTGATCGACAGTGATTCATGCAAAGTTGTAACTAACAATGTTTAGGGTTTGAGCTATGAATCCAACTGCCTCATTTTATTCACGACCCTTCTATGTAAGTGGTGGAGGACAAATTTACATCGGCGCTCGCCGCCAACGTGGAGGTAGCATACTTGGTGCACTGAAATCTGTTGTAGCACCTCTCATATCCAATGTCGGTAGATCTTTAAAACGAAATGTTTTAAGTAATGCCGTTGGCTTTGCTGGTGATGTTGCTAGTGATCTTTCCAGAGGTAGAAGTTTTAAGAGCAGTTTGTTGAATCGTGGGAAGGAACGCGGTTTAAAAACATTGAAGCAGACCTTTGCTGGTGTTACTCAAGGAAAGAAAATCACCTAAACGAATGAATAAAGGAAGGAGGAAACATCGCGGAGCTGGTAAGGTGCGATCTTCAGTCAAAAGGCATTCACGCAAACGTCGCAGAGGCTCTAATCATTCATCAGGCGCTAAACGACGACGCTGCTATAACTTCTAATCATGGAGTGTAAAACTTCCGGGTTTTGTTTGTTTGATCAACAAGCCATACAGACAGATATTCTTAGTTCAAGTATTGTAGATTATCATCCTCGAACAGCTGAGAATGCTGGCCCCATTGAATTTGTTATTCCTGGTGGGTAGTGATGACTACATAGATTTGAGTTATGCGATGCTTGATTTGAGGTTTAGAATTCAGCAAGCAGATGGAACTGCTATTGACGATGCACATAAAGTTGGACTGAACAATTACCATTGACTACATTACTTCGCGATGTTTCTCTAACGATTGGAGAGCAGCAGGTGGAAGGTGGTCAAAGCGATTATCCCTATAAATCATATTTCAATCATGTATCACAGTTTCATCCAGCAGCACAAAAAAGTCATATGGAAGCCATGGGATGGTACAGAGATGAAGCAGGAAAATTTGATGTTAAAACAAACAGTGGCTTTGTAAAGCGATCTGCTATGATTAAAGATAGTAAAGTATGTCAGCTATATGGTCCGCTGAATTTAGACTTCTTTAGACAGTCAAAGTTTTTACTCTGTAATACCAGCATGCGACTCAAGCTGACATTGAATAAGCTGAATTTGCGCTGAATGCATTTGCTAAAGTTGACAATTTTAGAATTCATGTGGAAGATATTGCACTTTACATTCGTCGAGTAGTACCGAATCCAAGTGTCATTAGAGGGCATGCTGAAGGCCTTAAAACGCCAAAATGCCATTTACCCCGTTCAGCATACAAAGCTTCTCACCTTTACAATTCCGAAAGATCAAAAGAGTTTCATGAAAGATGGCCTCTTTCCATCGGAAGCACCGAAGCTCCTCATGGTGGCAATGGTTGAAAATGATGCATTTAATGGTAATATAAAGAAGAATCCTTTCAATTTTAAACACAATCAGTTTAGTGAAATTGCTTTACGTGTAAATGGTGTGAGTCATCCTGGTCCACCCTACAAACCAGATTTTGCTTCGGATCAATTTATGCGCAGTTATGTTGATTTTATGGATGTCTTTGGCTTTTACAATACGGATGACACCAACGGACTGACTATTGAAAGAGTTTAAGAGTGGATATACTATTTATGCATTTGATTTGACTGCTGACAGCGATATTAGTGCACCCTATCGTCAAGCGAACGTGCCTCATAATATTCGTTTGGATTTGACGTTCAAAAGAACACTACCTGAGACGATCAATGTATTAAATTATGCAATCTTCGATTGCAATATTGAAATTACAAAGTATCGTGACGTGATTCTTCAGTATAATCGTTAATGAGTTGGTTGACTGCTGACGATATTAAGACTAAAGTGCAGCGTAATGCAGACGAAGCGACGTTGAAAGCTTTCGATAATGTCTATTCACTCGATACCTTACCACCTGCAGTAAATCACTATCCATCTTTATTGTGCTAAACACTTCATTCGCAGAATTTAGGCGGTGAGCATTGGGAAAGCGATCTTTATTGGAGAAGACCGACGTGGTGAACTATTTGACTCTCTTGCTCAACCTCCAAATATACCAACACAGCAGTGGTTGAGAAAACATACGCGTCAATATCAGCGAAATGAACGCATACTACAACATCCACTTTCATCAACGTGTATGGCGTAATAATAACCGATTGGTTTGGTTGGTGTAATATTGGTTGGTACGGTGGTAAGAAATGTGGTTGATATGGGTGCTGTGGTTGGTCAGTCTCATATGGTGTGTGGTATACGGTCACCAAGTGTCTCACTGGATTGGTGGGGGTAATATAGTTTAGGTGGTTGTGTTGTCACCAATCTTGGGTGCCCAGTGGTAAAAACTGTAGGGTCTTATATCTCTGTACATGGTTGGTTCTTGTGGTAAGGTTCACATGGGGGAGGGTGGGTGGTCACACATAGCGTGGGTGCGTAGGATGTGGTAAACAAGTACGGTCAATTCGTGGTTTTGGTACAGTGGTATGTGGTCGGTATGTAGGTCAATGGGTATGATGGTAATGGGTAGGGTAACACTGGGCGATAACGTAATTCGGGAATTGGTGGTCATTGGTCACATACAATTTACCTGGGCTTTCAACTTGTGGTACCCCCTGGTTGGGTCGTAGTCTGGTACTAGTGGTTGTTCGCCTATGGATGGATTTGGAGTCGCTCTGTGTTGTTGGACAGTTGGTTCTCGCATGGTCTGTGTTGTGGGTAAGTGGGTATGGTGGAGAGGGGTAGGCTCATGGTCTGAGGTATGGAGGTGGTACGGAGGATAGTGGATCTGATGGTGGTGGATACTCTGGTATGTTACCCCGGGTTAGGTCTTGGTGGCTCCTGTGGTCTGGTGGTAAAGTTGGCGTACAGTGGGTAACGAGTGGTCGAGTATGGGGGGTGGGGTTGGAATTGGTAAGAGTAAAAGTTTTCTGGGTAAATTGGGTGATTTCCTATTGGTTGGTGGTGGTTGACAATATCTAAAGTGGTTTGGTAAAACCCCTGGTTGGGGGTGTGGATGGTTAATAACTCACCAGTACACCATACGGTGGCTTATGTATGATGGATGAACGTCCTGGTACTTTGTGGTTATTGTCCGAGTGGATACACGGAATGTGGATCCTGGGGGTATCAATATGGGGTGAAAATCCTACTGGTGGGTCTATCTACATGGTGGTACATGGTTAGAGTGTTAGGACGTTGGGGGAGTCAAACAAAAAACAAGGTGGTTGGTAAATGGGTCAAATCTAGGTTGTGTTTATCTCCACCGGGTACCGAAGATGGTGTGGTACGTGTACCCGGTATGATCTGTATCTTGGTGGGTACTAGGTGGTCACCTGGAGGCTGTGGTGTGTGGGTGGTAAGGTACATTGGTCCAGGTGTCCAAGGGTATCGGGTGGGAGCTATTGGACCAAAGTGGACCACAAAACATCTAATCATGGGTGGTGGTGGTGTTGTTATGTACTTATCGGGGTTGTAATGGTAAGTTGTCATGGATTGTGGCGTCCGGAATGGTAATAGGTCGTTGTTCATCACAGAGGGGTATCCTATTAACCAGGGTCTGGAGGAATGGGTGTATCAAGACTCCCAGTCAAAATGGAAAAAGGTTTTTTGGGGTATCCCCCACATCGGTAGGGATGGTCCTGGTATGGATTGTCAAAAGGGTAGGACATCCAGGAATTGGTATCTAAACTCAACCCTGGTTCAACAAAACATGTTCCCACAGAAAAAAATGTTGGTGGAGTTGGTAGAGGTGGCGGTGGTTGGTTTGGGGTTCCATGAAGGAGAGGTCCAATGTGGTAATATGGGGTATGTGGGATAACCCTAAGTGGTTCCTCTGTGGTTTGGTCAGAGGTTAGCTGGGACACCAGAATGGTCTTGGGTACCCTGGGTGGGGTTAAACAAGTGGCTCAGGCACGGGTTGGTTCTGGTCTGGAACACACAGGGTAGGTGAGGTCAATTGGATGGTCCCGGACACACCAGGAGTTGATGGGGTTGGTCTCCCAAGTCATGGGGGGAAGGCTATCCTTAAGGATGGGCTTACAGGATGGGTGGTTGGTATGGTGTGGTTAGTGTGACTGGATTGGAATAATATTTGCTGGGAGTAATAGGGTCTGGTGTTGTAATGGATTGAAGTGGCAGGGGGGTGTAAGGTAATCAGTTCGGAACTAGTGGTATGGGAGAGTATGGCCGAGGTCTTTGGTGTGTGGACCAGTGGATGGGTACCATTGGTTGAAATCTAGGGAGGGGAGATTGGGGTGTCCAACCCATATGAGGGATCGGTGGTAGAATGGTTGTGTCCATGGTGGTAAGTCAAATGGTAAAGGTCTTGGTTGCGTATCGGGGTCCTGGTTCAAACGAGTGACTCTGTGGATGGTACGCTTTGTACTGTACTCGCAACTAAAACGTATACATGTATCTCGATTTCACTGATATTCTAAACTTCATTGCAGTCCATGCCTCTAAATAAAAAATGAGTGTAAGTTCTATCAAGATTTGAAAGAAAAAACAACTAGGTGGAAAAAGAATTGTTTTTTATTTTACAATCGCTGTACAACATACTCAAAGAAATAGTCTAGATCTTATTTGCATGTTTCAATTAGATTTTTAGAGCGTAATGAGTCCCTTTACTAAATTTTAATGAAATATTGCCTCATGCACAGCAACCAACAACTAATGAGATCTGCAGGAAAAGTTCGGGTTCATACACAAACTGTAACTGCGGTGACAAACTTCAAAAAAGATCTTCACTCAATTGAGTAGAGATCACCATATTGTCCACAGTCAGATTCGACATCACACACCTCTCCCTCTTCCATATCCGACGTAGTAGTCTCTGAAGCTCTAAGCGCATTGACTGCGCCGATGAATGAGAAAGGGCGCCGAGAATCTGTACAGTCCCATTTGGGAAGAGTTGAAGATTCCGTGAATTGGTTTCAATCCTTTCACCACTAACATTTGAGGACGCCCGGGTAATACTTGCTTGTTTTGGAGAGCTGTTTGTGTAATTGTGTGAGGATCGATTTTGTGTAGAGTCTGAAGGCGAACGGAAGAAGTTGACGATGTGTAGCGGATGGGCGCTGTCATGATGAAAGATTAGATATATTGAGCGGATGATACCTTCCTTTTTAAACTTTTCCCAACTACCTTGAATGAATGTGAATATAGTATATGAAGTTGGGAATGATAGAGTTGAATTCGCCGATTGTTGACGCGAGCATCCAGATGGCGATTTTCCAATACGAGAAATGTCTTTTCATATAGAAGTATTTCAATCCTTCATGATATGAATGTAGAGATTAGAAAATGACGATAAGAAATAAAGCAAAACTCTCTTCTCACATTTCCAGTTGAATCTTTGAAATAGACGTTTCGATCATTGATCCGTTTCAATACGTTGTAGGGAATTCCTAATTTCCAACTCATGATGTGCTGGTAGTCATTTCTGATTAAGATTGCATAGTAGGCGTTGAACTCACGATGAATAAATGTTCCATGATGGAGCGATGTATGTAGCTTCTAGTGACTTCTCCAATTGTATTTGCGGAAATGAGAAACAGTTTTGCGGAATGAGAAATGGTAGATTTGAATTTCATTTCTGTAATGTTGAAGCCAAACTTGATCACCCAAGGAGATGAATCTTAATGTTTCAAAATATTCCAAATCCCTCATGATATCATTGAGGTTGACAAATTGTCGCCATGTTAATGTAAACCTCTTGATGTATGACCATGGAGAATTTTTGAAATGTACGTTTCCATCACGATCAACTCCGGATATATTTGTAGAGAGTCCAAAATCCAAGTCTTCATGATGTTATGCAAAGTTTCGGAGATCAGCAATATAAAAATGTCGTTTTAATCATATTTTGCTTAGTCAATATGCGGGCTACAAAGAATTTGCTATAATCGAGACCGCACTCTTTTCTACTCCCATTGATCGGTGTACAACAGCTAAATGGGAAATTGGGAAGTGGTGTCACGTCAACTTGTTTATTAGCAACTGTGTCTATAACTTTTGATCATGAGTGATGACTATTAATAATGAGACGTACAGCTGCTTATCAATGCGCTAAAAGGGTGCCCGATAGTACATACCACAGTGGCCAAAGAAGATCTCTTATCAGTAAAAAGTTTATATATGATTTCTTGAATAAAGCGAGTAAACATATTGTCCAATTTACTCCCGCACAATGATGATTAAACTTATGTACATCATGTAGTTTGAGAAAGATTGATTGTTGTGAAGTTTAAGTCCAAGTTTAAGAAATGATTTTAGGTTACACTATCGCTAGCGCCTTAACCAGCTATGATATTTTTAACGTTAATTACCACATAAGTGGTCATAAACAGTTAATATATCGAGAGGAAGCTTATTATGTAGATCTTATTCCAAGAAATGAGAAGACGTTGGTGAAGAAGATTGTGATTAAGCCAAGAAAGACAAACATGACTCCTGAAACATTATTGAAGAATTTTAATTATCTCCTTCGAGTTGATGTAAAACAAGTGCAACATTGACTTATATCAAATCATCTAATCATATTGCAATAAGCAAATTAAATGATGATGATCTATTATTAGTTTGTTCAAAAGATTTTCATCAGTTCTTACGACATCTCTGCTTTGCTGTTCTGCAAGCTGTTCATGGAAATATTGATCTTATGCAACATTTACCATGTGAAAGGTCAAATCAATTTGATACAGAATGACCGTATCTTATACAGAAATGTGTAGAGCCCTTTAGGTGTATTCTTACATGAAACATGAGTGTTGATGCCTCGCATATTACTTCGTTAAATTGTTGTAGATATTTAAATGAAGTTGATTAATGACAACATATTTCATTTTCTGAAAAAAGAAGGTACTTTTGTCTTCTCACTATAAGTGGAAAAGGTATTGAACTAATTATGGATAAAACTCTAATGGACATTTTGGGTTTTTGATCAAAATATCTTTAAAAGTGGTACTGTAACCAAAGCTAGCGCAGAACTTCGCTATCGCGTCGTATTAACTATTTTCAGATATATTCCAATATTGGTGAAGATGTACGTGTGGGAGATGTTGAAGCTCCATTGCTAGCAATGATACCATACCAGCCAAAAAGCTGCAGTATTTTATCTGAGCATACTTTCAAGAAAGTGCATTATACAAAGCTGAAATCAAACTACATCCCACAAATTGATATTGCCATTTATGACGATGCTGGTGCGTTGATTCCTTTCATAAAGATGCTGTAACAAGTATCACACTCCATTTCCGAATGAAGAGTTAATGCAAACGTATGCTAATATATTTTTCCAATGTGAATAATATGGAAAGTGAAAATAAGGACTCGTTTCTAATCTACTTGCCCAGTAATGCTTCTATGAATAAATTTCCCAAAAATAAACCATCAGACTATCGAGTAGAATTAAATCGCCCACTGCATTTAAAGGTGAATGGGAGGTTGGCGTTTCTAGTATTTGCTATGATAGCAATATTCAGAATGTGAATGATTTGGAAGAAATGATATTGACTCCTCGCACCCATGATGGAATAACGATGAATAATGCATTTCATTTCCCATACAATTTAACATCAGATGGAAAGTGGAACTATGAATGGATTCAGATAAAATCAGATTCTTATGAGCCATTTGGGAATGAGAAAATTATTAAGGCATTCAACAGTGGTAATACTTCCAACATGAAGAATAAAAATCAGAAAGCTTATGAGTTTACTATCTATCATTGGAGTGGGAGACAGTTCCTCCGCTTTCATTCTATTACTAAAGGTCTTACCTGAGGTTGGATATGAATTCTATCCACATCTTGGTTTTGGTCATGGACTACATCTAACTCAATTGCTACTCGCAAATGTTAAAAAAGTTTATTCAAATCGAATCAACAAATTTCATTATAGATTTAAAATATTTGATGAAGATGTTGTAGAATGCGAAGAACGCATCATTTTGAAAAAGCGTGGTGTTCAACCTTTATCACTTATTGAGTTAGTAAAACGATGGAATGAGACTGTGGGTAAGAAGTATGGAGAGAAAAGTATGGCGGACAAAAATAAGTTGGTTATTCAGAAATATAATGACAAACTTACAGTTTATTTCTCTCCAACCTTGCGTCATTTTGTAAGACATTATACACCTATTATTGGAAGCGGTGTGGTGTATGCTTCTCATGAATATCACACTAAAGCGATTCAGTTAATGATGAATGGTGGTGGACATCTATGGTGATCGCATCAAGAAAATTTAACAGTCTTATGAAGAATCTAAAGTTGCTATCAATATAATGCCGCGTCTATATCATACAGTTGAAAGCTTCATTCATGTAGTAAATCCTTATATACAACAGAAGTTGAAGCATGTGATGAAAAGTAAATATGATTAAAGACACACCACATTTCGTTTTCAATTGAAAATCAACGCGTTGTTCAGAAACTGGGTGATGACATTCAATGTCAATTGAGTAAAAATTTGAAAAAACTCTTTGGCTTTTCAATGCTACAAACTGTGTTTGCTGCTGCGCATACGATTGGTATAGAAACACCAATGACACTTGATAAACATGAACAACACCTTTACATTCAAAGTGATTTGATTCTACCTATTTCTGTTGGTGAGAAAAAAGAATACATTTTACGGATTTCATTCATGATAAAGACGCTTCATATGGAATAGTCGAGAAGATGTCTGAATCTATTTTCTATCATCCCGTCGTCAAACAAACTATACCCTCTATTGCTATCAAAATTACCAATGGTTTACAAGAGTGCATCCATGTGAAAGATACTAAATCCCTCATAACGTTAGTGTTTCGGAAAACAAAGTGAAGTCATTGTGATATGTTTATTGAAATATTACAAGAAATGATGCATTAACGTTATAAACATCCACATAAATATATACAGACGCACGTCATAAACTTGTTATATACATAAAGTCTTTTACTTCGTGATATGTATATACAGATAGGAAAAAGTCTTTTCACAGATATAGGGGAATGGGCTGACTGTAGGCATATATCACAAGGAAGAAACGATCTCATGCGATACATAAAACAACCATGTATATCTACAAAAAGCAACATCAAAATACTGAGTTAAAGTTGATTATGTCAATACATCTCCTGAATGTGGTACGTGAGTTTATTCTTTTGGGTGGAGTATTTGTGTCAGATGTCCATGTGGAAGAGATGTGTTATGTCCTATCCAACACCTCTTATCCTCCCATGCTGAAAGTGCTCGTTTCTTGAACGTGTACGTTTTCACAGTATTAACTTGAATTTTAAGATTGTCATATTGACAAACGTTATAGTTTTATTTTTATAGGCCTTCTTATAGGAATAGCTTCAAAACTCAACTATCAGGCAGTAATAGGAGGAAACGCGATGTTTCATTTTAATGAACAATTTATGGGATTTGATATACCTTTAGCACGCTAATACATCTGCACATTCTTTTAATTTCATGGAATACATTTTAGGACGGAGGAGAATCATTTCATCTATTTCCTTTCCTCTGTTTCATTGCATCCTTAAAACAACCAAGTTTGGCTTTATCTGTATGGAATAGAGTGGATGATGGGATTGTAGTTAGATGTGTCCGAAATATTTTGTTCCTATATGGACTTGCCTACTTTCATTAAAATTATAAATCTTTTTGATGTGGTAATTCCTAAAGAAGAAACTATCTGTATTCACCAACCCAGCAAGCGAAACCTCTTTTACGAGAGGGCATGGTTTTAATATTTGTAGAAGAGTTGATACATTCCAAGCTTGGGGGGGGAATAATCGAAAAACGGCTTGCCCAAATATAATTGGGTTTGCGACAACTCACAACATACTATGTTAATTTAGGTTATCTTCATAATGATTATTTATTTTTTATTTTTTTTTAGACCTTTCCTTGCTCAATTATTCAATTTTTAACTTAAATTTATCATTTATTTTAATCTTCACTTATTCTCATTTAACTTCTATTTTTTCATATATTTTTAAAATTAACATCTTTAATTTCTATATTTTTCTTATTCCCTGATTTAAGATCATTTTAACACCTACTAATCCTCATCGATGATTCCTCTTATCAATGAAAAGATGTGATGAGAGTCAATTTGTGATATTTTTTTGTCATGACAACACTAGTTTTGTAATTCATAAACAACTTTTCTAACATCCACCAATGGTCTTTCCAAAATAGACTGTTATTTCTTATATTTATAAAAATCCTTTATTTTCAAAATTATTGTGGCGAGTGCACGTGTTTGACTTTACTATCTATGTAGAGGTTTGAAGGAAGGCTTGTCCTGTCTAAATTTGATAATAGCGGGGAACTGACTTTAGAAGCATAGGCCCATTTCTAAATAAATTTTAAATAGCAATAAGTGTACGAGATAAGTTTTTCTTCTATATCATATTGGTAGATAAAAGTTTTGTCGAGCAATGGTTTGGACCTTGGCTGTGCCACACTCTGTTAAGTTATTATGAAATTGTGACATGAATAGGTGAAAACATATCTGTCCCAGTTCACTTATCACCAGATTCTGGTGCGAGTGGGAAATCAGCAGTTTTATTTTTAAATACTAACTATTTGGATAAATCAAATCCACTTCAAAATAAATATCCGCCAATGCACCTTCCAAGCTGGAATCTTCTCAGTATGTTTGGAAGGGTTGATAATTACTCATAAGCTCATCTTGGATTTAACCAACTAAACTCGGAATGGAGGTAGTGGTTAGACCAGTGAACTGCCATATAAATTATTTTGGTCATAGTAACTTTAGTGGATATGATCATCACCTACTGTGTCAGAATATTTTATTATGATGTTTAATTTACAGAATGTTGAGACCACCGCGTATTCCGCGCCCTCAAATATATTAATACATCCTCCGGACTTGTAAGAGTTGAAATTGACTCACCAGCATTCATTTAAAAGCTGATGTAAAGGACATGATGCTGGTAGAAACTGGACAAAGTGGGACCAGGAATCTAATTTGCCCCGTCTTCTAATTGCCACTACTACGAAATTCCTTGAAATGACATCAGCCAGCAGAATGACATCTAATTCTAAGTAAGCGAATCATATAATCGCCAAACGTTTTACAGATCAAATTTTTAACCATGCCTCAACTTGACATGTTTCATAGTCCTCTACTATGGACAATCTATCACACCCGTCCAAATCGTTTTGAATTTGTCAATGGAAAGGAAGTGTTGTTTCATTTAGATTTAGACATTGCGGAGCTAAAATACGCCAATAAGGAAAGACTACTCCTTTGCGAGTTATTATTTCATCCGATAAGTGTTGGATAGTGTTTCTTTCCGCAAAGTTTGACTATGGGGAAGAAACTTGAGATTACGAACGAGAGAAGCTAGTTGACGCTGACATGTAATTGAAATGAATCTAAAATTTTATTATCGAAGAAGTACTTTTCTTATTTTCTTTAGTTTTTATCTACAAGGTACTTTTTGGCTGTCATTGCCAGATTTTTTCTCTCGTTTGTGATGCCTATTACATTAAACTGCCACGATTTCATCTGGCTCAAACGCCCCTCCATTTATGAGCTATATGACTGTCCATAGCCCCTTAAAGTTATGAAAAAATGACGTGATAGTACACGACGTCCTCAAACCTAAGTGGAAAATTTACATTTGGGAGCAGAGTGCGTTTCTAAATTTACCAGTGATGTGATCATGATCACGGCACATTTCTTATATTTATCGTCATCAAACGTTTTATGACATTTAGGGACAGGATGTGCAACTTTCAAATTTTTGTTGTCTTCATCTGACATATGTAGTGACTTACGCTGCAATTGGAATCATATGAAATTGTTGAAATGTTAGCAGCATTTATCGAGAAATTTCTAGAAATTTGATGAAAAGTCAATCTTCACCTTGCCAAGTATGCATTTTCTTGTTTTGTCTATTCCTAAAGGGTCATGCCATACTTCATAGCAGGATATGGCTGCTGGCTTAGTGGATGATATCATCATGTAGCATTCTATGTCTGCGTAAATGACACGCAGGGGACATTAATTCGTCACCATTTATCCCTATGTTGAGAATATTTTATCTTTGGGCATGCGTTTCCATTATGTAATTTACCTCGCTTGCACCATTCATAGGGAGTTCAAATTTATCTTTACTCCAAAAGGAGCGGATGCAAGGCGGTCGGGCATAACAAAATGTTTCACCTCTTCTTAGAGTGGCCCAAGTGAGTGTACAAGCGAGAGATTTTGGGAATACCACAGTAGTGCCATTCCTCGCTATCATCTTGTTTTACTAATAAAAGGTTGACTACACGTTCATAACAAGTTGAACGTGAATTATAGCGGGCACCCTTCAACCCCTTCTCCCACACGTGAACGACAATTTTAATCTTATTATGTTTTCGAACGTTTCTACATCTTTGATTTTCATGTTGTTACTATCACAACCTTCAAAGTCTAGTTCATCCTCCCACTGTCTATAGTCAATAGTAGGATTTCGATTCCGTTGATATCATTATAGTGAAGAGTATAGGACTGCATATTTGAAACACTGTGATTTACAATCAACATTGATGACAGCTTTCTTATTATACAACGTTTTTTTGGTAGTTTAAATGTACCTCGAAACCGAAGAGAATACGTAGTCTGCATCCAACACCACTTTTCTAATAGTGAAATTTTGAATATGGCTGAGTCCACACCATCAAAAATGAGAGCGCTGTCGCGTTGATTGAATTTATCTACATTTGATTTTAAACATTGAATGTGAAATTTAGCCAAGACTCGCAGTCTACAACTTCGGTTGCGGAAGAGGAAGGAACATGAAACTGTATCTCTCCGTCACTTGACTATTAGAACCTTTGAAAAATCTATCTTAATTATATTTTAGTTTAAGGTAGATGAGCGCCTTCATTCTAAATTATCTAAATTGTTGAAGAGCGCTTCGATAATGTTAGAATTTCTGAAGGAGCCCTCTCAGGAAAATCTATACCATTTGAGTATTGGACTCCATGCAGAAGTCGCGTACTAAATTATTATGTGAAACATTAATGAGGGAGATGGTAGAGGTACCGTTGGTGTAGTGATCATTTGCATGCGTGTGTTGAAGTCTGTGCGAAGATCGCTGAAAGTGACTATCAAAAGAAAGAGGGCACATAATCGCAAGGAAAGGAGATGTCATCGTCAGAATCAACTTCACCCTCCGGAGATTGACGCCGCTTTGCGTTGACTCAACACGTTGTTTGAGTGTCGAAGGAACTGTCTTCCTTGTAAACATTTGTCAGCATTCGGCACATTCCCACTCGTTGCCTTGTCGCGAGAGTCCTGAGCTGGAACTCACATCACCTTGAAAGAGAAATCATTCTTTCATCTCTGTTCAAGTCTCAGTGTTTTGGTTACAACCTACCTTGACTCAACAACACCTAAACTTTCCTCAGAAGGGACGGTGTTTGGTGATGAAGTTGATCCTGAAATTGAGGAAGATGCTATTACCACACGTTTGAGGAGATGATGAAGAATTTTCAACTTACCATTTCAACGAAATTATGTTTAAAGGTTGATACTTCAACAAGATATAGACTTTCACTCAAATAATACGTCTCAAATTTGGAAATTACGGTTTGTACGCCTCAAATAAACTACCATGAATTACGCTAGACAACAAGTTCACTTATGCGTCTCAAAGACAGAGTAATGAAATGACTACGAATGTCACTTTACATATATACTTTCCATATTCCTCATTCATTGGCTGTTCATTCTGATTGGTTCATGTTTGATACTTAAGAATTAGAAAACATTTCAAAAGTTATTATTCCAGTCGATTTCAAAGACAACATGACAAGCCCTCCGACAACACCAAACACAAAATTCTCTTCTCCATCCTCAAAGGTGCTCGTTACACCAAAGGCACTCGTTGCCAACCAAACGCTCCAAGAAACGCCGAAGGGGTAATAAATAAGAGTGTACCGACGCCTTGACAATATAGACAACTCAGGATGTTATATACCATCGCGTACCAATCACGAAGAAGATATGTAATTAAGGCGGAGGTGAGAAGGAGTGTCCCGACTATAACAGGACAACCGTGAGGTGGAAGTATCTCCAGTACGATACTGACTGATGTGATGGAGATCACCAGCACGAAATTCCTTCCAAATTTCCAATTATGGAGTGTAGATTAAACCCCCCACCCCTAAAACCAGCCACGAGTTGGTACTTAATGGAGGAGTGGGAGGTATATTGATGCAGAACGAAAGTGAGGCTCTCAGTGCAATATGAACCCTGGTGCATTTATCAAAAGCAGACACTGTTTTTTTTGCTATCTAATTAGTGAAGCAACAGACTCTGGGACGAGATTGACGATGTGAAGACTCCGTTTTGAAATACAATGCCCACTCAATAAATTTTTATTTCGGTAATCATGGGGGCTTTGCTTTCCGAATACTTCGACTGTACTTGAATTTGGGTCTTCAGCTTGGATCGATTTAACCCAGAATACATCTTTCATTTGAAATAGTAAGCACGCATCTAGGTCTAACTTGTAAATGCTTAAAACATTTCATATCGGACGATGATGGGATAGGTTACAATAGTGCGTCAAATAATAAATTAATATAGCTTACACTCTCATGATACTATGGGATAGCAATCGACTGCGATTCCATGTGTAAAAGGTATAGCTTGTTAGACAACGGATGGTCTTAAGTGGATTGATTTAACTACCATGTCATACTTTTTCCATTTGGAAAATAGTAGGCACGCTTAGGTTCTAACTTAAATCTTAAAACATATTCATATGGACGATGATTGTATGATAGATGAAAAAGATGTCAAATAAAATTAAGATAAGCTTACACTTCTGATACAGGGATAGCAATCGACTGCGATCCATGTGGTAAAGAGCTTCGTCTAAGACTACGGATGTGTCTTAAGTGGATGATTGTAAGCATGTGAACTTTTACAATTGGAATAGTAGCACGCAAAGTCTAACTTGTAAATCTAAAAACCCATTATCATATGGGCCGATGATGTGTGAATCAAAAATAGAGTCAAATAAATTACGAACGCTCACTTCATCACCCGGGCTAGCCCTCGACCTGCGATCACAGTGTAAGAGTTGTTAGACTTACTGGAAAGCGGAGAAAGTGTGTTATGTTGCGTTGTGGCGGCTGAGTGTCCTCATCCATTTATGTCCATTCATCAATTCGACACCAATTGATAGTGACAGAGACAGGTAGACACTCATTAACTCATAACGTATGCCAATGGGAAAGTCTTTCTAGACAGCAACTCTTTCGGACCGTTGGCTAAATGTGCGCGCCTGAAGATCGAATGCATCTACTACGTTGGACAAGATGCAACGTGCACGTGCCAAAACATAGAAGCAAGAAAAGAGGTTTCAAACAAGCTTGACACATATGCCACGAATGTCCCTTGCGGTATAAACATAGCTACGCGGTTTCACCGCCGCCCATCTTACAGGAACGACCCGTCGAACGAGGGAGTATATCACACCGAACTTCATTTATAGACAAACGTTCCAATGTTGACTGAGATAGCAGATTTCAAACTTCTTAAATGATAGTTATTACGCCAGTACCCGGAAGACTGCCCAGGGCAAACCGTCGTGCAGGCGTTCCCTAAATCATGTCTTGACCCTTGTCATGGACCCTTATGATCGACCGATGTTCGTATCATCTGTGTTTGAATTTGACTATTGGCTGGAATAGTCAATGGGTATGACGGTTAGGTTGTCAATAAGAAGAGGGAAAAGGGTACAGGAAAGGGGGTCATAGGGGGGGGAGTTAGGAGGGAAGATTGGATAAAAGGGACCTGATAGTAGGAGAGGGAGAGAGAAAGAGGCATAGGTAAAGGGATATGATAGGAGGGCAAGGGGGTGATAGGAGGTTAGGAAGCGAGTATACGGAGGGTGAGGGGAATCATCATAGCGAGTAAGAGGGGGGGAAGTAGTATGTAGGGGAGGGAAGGGGCAGGATATAAATAGGGAGGAGAGGGGGGGGGGGAAGGGAGAGGGGGGCGACAATAGGTGGACGAAGAGGGGCGGACGGCCTGCCACTCTGACCCCCTTGTTACTTCACCCGCTAACAGCTGCACGTTTGTACCTCTCCGACCACATCACGGATAGTTACTGCCCACCCTGTGCTTGTTCGTCCCGACGGCCAACTACCTTGGTTGTCCGACTTATGACCCTGTCACGGTGTCACGCACTTTCCCGCCCACTTGCTAGCTCTCTCTTTCTTTTTCTTACGCTCTACCGTCGGACGTCGCCGTCAATCCCTCACTCACTAGACTACCTCCCACCTCTTTCAACCGTCACGTCCTTCTTACCAATCCACCCCCCCTTGTTTGTTTCTTGCCATCGTTGCGCACTGTTAACCTTGCACCTTTCTTCTACCTCTCGCTGTTTTCTTTACTCACTTTTCTTGCGCTTCTTCACCCTCGCACCTATAATCCTCTCTAGACTTTTTTGTTTCTATTGGCTTACATTGCCTTGTGCTACCTTTCACTCTCCTCACCGCGTCTATTTCAGGTCATTTGTCCCTTACCGTATACCACTTGTGTATCCTGCAAACTTACGGCACTCACACTACGCTTGACTGGGGGACCACCTACCACCTCGGGCTGCCGACGTTTCCCGCACCCCTTGTTTTCATCCGCTAGTCCTACTGTTCTTCGTCCCACTCGTGCTCTGGTCCTTAATGACCTTACGTGTCTGCACGCTGTGCCACGTAGTTCGCACTTCGTTATTGCGGTCTTTCACTTCCTAGACCACTTCGCGCTCGAGATCCTTACCTTACTTCCTCTCTCCAGTCGACTCTGCCTCCTTTTTCTTGTTGTGTTTCACGCCTTACCTCCTATCGCCCCCCTGCACCAACTGCTTCTACTGTCTTTTCACGACCCTGGTGCTTGGTAAAGTTTGAATCTGGCGCGGACGGTCTAAATACGACGTGACCCGTCCACTGGATCTCTTACTGGGTGTCCTTCGCTATCTTATCGGGGCGTCCGCGCATTGTATTGGTCTTTAGCACTAGCTGTCCGGCCTTCTTTCTCGCCCGTTCTGGCTTTCTCCCTCTAGTCATTCTTAGGACCATATCTCCGCGACCTTTTTCTGTCTCAACTTTCACTTCTCTCTTTTGGGGTCACTTGCTAGTGCTTTATTCTGCCACCCGTCCTTACCTGCTAACTTCGCACGTCTTCGTCTTTACCACTATTCCGCACTATCTCATCCTTATTCGTCTCCTAATCCCTACTTAACCCTACTAACTCGTTGCACTTGCACCTCGTACTATTCCTTTCGGTTTTCTTACACGATTTTACGTTTTTCTACGCTAGACATCTCCACGTTTTAGGGCGTTGTCGTCACGTGCACTGGTTTTTAACACCTTTACAGGTACTCGTTGTGGCCGGAACTCTGCTCCTCGCTTGTTGTTTCACAACTTCTCCTTCGGCACCCCATACACCTGCGTCTTGCGGAATTGTACTGAGCGGATTCACTTACGGGGGGTCTATCACGGTAACTCCGTGACTCACGTCCACGGTACTCCACTTCTGCCCTTCTCCCTGTGCTTGCATGAGCGGCCTAACGCCGTTATTACGCCGCTATGTCGCCTCCTCACTGTCTCCACGCACTGACCGGTACCGTTACGCCCCTCGAACACCTTCGCGTTATTGGAGGCTCACTACTTCTGTTTCCCTGCTGCACTTCTTACGCGTCCCCCCTACTTGGACTCGACCCCTTACCCCCCTCTTCGGTTACTTATATGCTCACCGTTTGCCTCACTCCGAGCCTTTCGCCACTCTCGATGCCTCACTATCGGGATCTATCGTCTTGTTCACTCTTCTCTCGACTCACTCGTACATCTCACTCGTTATCTTACTCGGTTGCCTCCTTCACCGTACTACCACCTTACGGACGGCGACTCCACTTACTACTTCATCTCACCTCTCTTCTTTCTTTTTCTATTTGCCAACGTTCCAACGTTGACACTCACTTTGGCAATCCTTATTACTTTATACTCACTTCTCCGTTTTTTCTTCCACTCTTGTACTATCCTCACCACTTTTTTTCCCGTTTCTAATTCTCAGCTTCTTCACTCTTGCCTTATTTTGTTAACTTCAACTACCTTCCGAATTTTCCCCTTTCTTTTATTGTCACACTTTTCTTCTTTTTTTTCACTCCACTTTGACCTTTCTTCTACCTTACTCCCTTTCCTCACAACCCTACAAAGCCTCGTTACCTGCTTACTTTTCCTTGACAGCTTTAATACCTACTTGAATCTTTGTGATATGTTTTTCTACTTTTACCACTGTAACCCACTCTATTAGTGTTTCTTCGCACCGCGCTCTTTCTGTACTGTTACTCATGTACGTACTCGGAATTTCGTTTCCTCTTTGGGTTGTTGCATGCTCTTTCGCGTTTCACTCTTGTCCGTGTGTACTTGTGAACTCACGACCCACTTATACGTCCTGTACCCCTGTACGATCACGCATACCATATAGTAACGTTGCGGTTCATACTCGTCCTTGACTTTCCGCTACTCCTTATCGTCTGTTCCCCTTACATCCTTGCCACTCACACTTTTTCTCTCTCGGTACCACTGCTCTTTGACTTGCTCTCTCACTCGCACATTTCTTATTACCGTCCGTACGCGACTATTGCTGCCTTACTCACTAATTCCTACGCCTCTCTGCCCACTGTTCTCGCGGGGTCGTTTGCTCCCGTCACTGTCTGTCCGTACCCCCCCACGTCGTTTTACTTCCTTTTTTTTCTCGTACGACTTAGCACCTCCTTTCTATTCGTACTGCACCGCATTTTTTTTTAAACGGTGGTCCAACACTTCTTAGACGCCACTTAACTCACACTTGACTTCTTACACAAACTTCCCATTTCCCTTCCTTCGGGGCATGACTGCTTGTAGTTCTACTACTTAGCCTCTATTCTACTTCCCTTTCTTCACCCAGCTTTAACTCTCCCCTCTTCTACCCACTTACGTTTTCCTACCACCACTTCTCCACTTTACTTCCGTCTGAGCTTACTTTCTAGCCCTTTTCCGCTCTTGTTCTGCTCTTTGTGGCTTCCTTACACTCGGTCCATCTTCCCACTTCCCGTTTTACATCTCTTATCTCTTTTACGACCTTTCTTCACTCTCTCTTTACCTCACCTTTTCCACTTTTCTTCTCCGTTCCCTCCCGGTTCTGTCCTTCTTCGACTTTGGCACCCTACCCAACTTTCCCCTTCCTACTGGACTCGCTCTTTTTGTGTTTTTCTCACTTCCACACGTCACTCGGAAGCTTTTCCCATTTCACTTTACCATCACTAGGTTGGCTTCGTCCCTCCCTTTGCTTCGCTTATCACCTCCCACTCTTTCCTCCTTGTTGTTTCTTTCCTACACAACTGTGTTTTTTGTTCTATCTTAAACCGTTTGCTGCATCCTTCTTTTCGCTCTTTCCTCCACTCCTTGCCTGCCTCTCTCCGTACTTTTTGACTCCACGTTTCTTTGCCTGCTAACGATCCTCCACTCATCACCCACTCCTCTCGTCTTCTTCCCTGTACTCCCTTTTCCTGCTAACTCACTTCTTTACCGTAGCTCCACACCTGATCCCTCTACTCTTTTTGATATTACCACTCTCTGTCTTTGTCTCACCGTCACCACTACCCCGAAATCGTGACCTATAACACTTATTTCCGCAACCCTGCTACCTTACCCCGCTTTCTCATATTCTGCTCTGTACTTGCCGTGTCTTCTCACTGTTCGCTACCACTTCCTCACTTTGTTGCGTCCTACCCAGACGCCGATTATACGCACCTCCCCCTTCCTCCCCCCCCCACAAACGCCGACACACTGCACCTCTCCTTCACTAGTTTACTACATAGCTTTTACTTTTCTACCTACTCACATGCTTCAAACTCTTTTCTCGACTTATTTGCCGACTTTTTCACCCGTGTTTACTGACTGCTCTGCTAACACTGCTCCCCTTACGCACGCTTGCCGCCACTATCTCGCACTTTTTGTACTCTCACTTATTACTTACTCCTTTTCTTTCTCCGCCGTTCTCTTCGTCCACTTCCTCCTTTAATTTTCACTTGCACACTCTTTCTGTTTCTAGTTTCTCACTACTGTACTCTCCGACTACCACCAGGTCTTCCTGCCACGTACGAACGTATATTGTTACCTGGTTCTCAAGTTCCTCACTCACGGGCTCCACCTCACAGACACTACTCCCTTCTCTACTACTTTTTTCTTCCCTAACTTTACTTTTCTTTCTGCCTTGATCTGATGACGCCTGTATGACTGTCACTACCGCCTATTGGTTACTTTTTCACACTTTCACCTCCACTACTCAACTTCGCTACTATCTTTCTACTACGTACTGCAGCTTGTTCCTTTTCCCTTTTATGGTCCTCTCACTGTTTCTTTTATCTTTCTTTCTGCACCCTTTCTCCCTCATCACCTCCCTTTCTTCCTGCTTACACTTTCTTCTTCACCTGTGTTTCCCCTCATACTCTTCTTCGGCGATTTTCCCCCCGTTCCTACTGGCTGCTACCGTCACTCTTTCCTTGTAGTTAACCCACATTTCTTAATTGTCTTCTAGCTTACGAACCTCTTCTAACCTACTGCGTACTTTCCGTATAGACACCTCTCTTACCTCTTCACTCGCTCTTTCCTTGCCCTCATCGCCAGCCTCGTACCCACTGTGTTTTCTCACTCAGCCGCAACTCTGTCTACCGCCGGCACCTTCTTCACTCTCCACTGTGTACGACGCTTCTTGTTTCTTTTCTACTCCGCCACTGTGACACTGTCCGCACCCGTCTTCCTGTTTTTTCCACGTACGTCTCCTACGATGTATTGACCACCAGCTTTACCACCCAACTTTCTTGCCGGACACTTGACGAGCGTTCGCTTCTATCTCTTGTATAGACTCGGTCCTTCTCACTTAATTCGTCTGTTACGAGTCACTTGGTACTTTTACGTGGCTAACTTCACGGGTCTACCTTTTCACGAACTCCTGTGACCCTTTTTCTTTCTATTATTCCCGTTCACCCTTGTTCTCACTCCGTGTTCCTCCGACTCTTACTTTTTTATACCTTTGGAGCTTTTTCTTTTTCTTCACGTTACTTCCACGCTGCCTACTCTTTTTGTTGTGCCGTTGTTTAACCCCTTTCATCGATCTCCACTGACTTCTCGTTTCCCCTCATATTACTCACGCTGCGGCGTCCTTATATCCGCCTCTCCCCTGCGGCGCTACCATTTTTCTTCGTTCACTCACTACCTCCTCGACCCATCTCGACTCACACTTTCCTACTTTCACTCTTTTTCTCTTTTAGACTCTGTACCACTCTTCTCGTTGTCCTACACACTTATTCCTTCCTGTTTTTGTTTTCGCGTACCTTGTTCACTTCTTTTTCCCGCGCCATCCTCCCTTTGTGCTTGTCCTAGATTTGACTGTACCTGAGGGTTAGTTCACTAGTTCTCCTGTGAACGTTGATGGTTAACCCTGCTTCTAACTCCACGGCACGACCCTTTGTTCGCCTTACTCGCGGTACCCTAAACCCGCCGCGGACGTTACCATTGCCACTGTCACCAAACCGGAATGCGAGTGGTATTTGGATTCATACCTCATCCGTCCCAATATCCTCTTGATCTTCCCCTTCTTCTCATCCTCCTCATCCCACTCGTCGAGGATGACGAACTCGGGAATGGCGTTGTCTTCATCGGTGAAGACGGGAAG
>CAJQUW010015306.1:0-61542 GCA_907163375.1 Prostheceraeus crozeri
AGAACCTTGTTCAGAGGCTTTAGCCGATCGGACCAAAGGTCCTGAGGTTATTACCGAAGTATACTAGGACTTAGATATATTCCAGAACCATCTTTAGTTTCTTTATTTCAATTAAATCATCAACATTGTGGAGAATATTTTTAAGAACTCGTTTTCCTTCATCAACTAATTTTAATTTACTAATAAAATTATCTACTATTCCGTCACCCCTAGCAACTTTCTCTAACTCTCTATTATGACGTTTTTGTTCTTCTAATGCTGCCTTCTCTGATTTATTTTTATTTACTGCTTGGACAATACCAGCTGTCGCACCTGCAACACTTCCTGCAGCAGCTATGCCACCTATTATTAGTGGAATTAATGGGAGAATTCCACCATTCTTTTCTTCTTGTAATTGAATATTCTCTATCATTGGTTTACTTATGTAATACTTTTTTTTGTTAATCGTAATAGTTTTAGGGGTATTTTTGTCAACAATATTACGTAATTTTAATTCAACAGTTTTATTATTATGACTTTTCGCTTCCGACATTTTTAATGAAAAAATTTTAAGTTACCAAAATTTTTTAATCTATTCTAGTTACAAAAAAATTTTATTACTAATTACTAAAAAAAATTTAATCTAAGGATTTAATTAACTTATCGGAGCGAAGCTCCTCGAGGCTTCAGCCGATCCTAGCCATCTTTCCATTAATAATTTCAATAGAATATTTTACATCTTCTAGCAATAAACCATAATCCATCAATGAAGTTGTGGAATCTTTCTTTTCAATATTAATTGTTGCATCGCAACCAGTCTTGATAATATCTTCAGATTGTGCACTTAAATCGAAACAGAAAACAGGATATAAATGTCTCCAATCTCCAGGAGTTAATTGTGGTTCAACTCCAAATTCTATACAAAGACTTCGATAAGAATCATATCCTTCCATAAATTGATTATTGGTATCAACGAATCTTAATAAATCAATTGGATATCGGGTTTGATTTAAGGAAACTTGTAAACTTCGAATTGTATTAATATGAAAAAAATTGTTGTTCTTATCAAAACTTGGAGAATTATTTCTTTGAAAAGTTAGTAATAAATATCTTGGAGTATTCGCAGTTCTAGTAAAATGCCAGTTAAATCTTTGTTCGGAAAAAGTTACTGAACTAGCAGTACGCTTTAGAAAATTTACTGGAATTGGTTTGTTAGTATTTAATTTTTTTGCAATAGCTGTTTCAATCTCTAAACTAGGAGTAATATGCTTAATCCACCATTCAAGTCTATCAATTTTTAAATATGCTTTTTTCCAGTCTTACCAAAAAAGATTAATTCATTATTTGCTGTGCGATGAATTATTAATTTAAATTTTAATTGATATGATATTTTATCATAATCTAAATATCCGAATAATGGAGACAATGACCAATTACTGTCTGTTTACTTTTCTTGTTAAACTCACGTCTTTCTTTATATGCACTATTGTTTGTTTTATTTAAATGTTTTGCAATATTTTCTACATCTTTCGCAATTCCTGCGGCATCTGTTCCAGCGTAAGTTAAATCATCTATAATTATACCATCATTAGTATCAGGAAACCAACCTTCGATTTCATACTTTTTATTATTTTCACCAATTGTTACAAATCTAAGCATTGTATCAATTACACCTGGAGAATCACTTATTGTTTCTATATTTTGAGTTGCAACATCTAAACGCATTTGTGTAAATAATCTTGGAAAAAATTATTCTCTAGTGCAATATTATCGGTATCTGGTAATGGTGTTGTAAAATTGGCATCAATATATAAAGAATATTCACAGTGTAAAAATGAATCAGGTAAATATAAATAACTCTGCTGATTATCAACTTCAAAAATTAAATCACCACCAGTATTCACTCTACTGGAAGAACCGGGATTCATAGCAATTCTTATATAGTCATTCTTTTTTTGATTATAACTAACACCTGGTGGTTTATCTAATTCAAATTTATTTTCAATTGGCAAAGACATTTTTATAAAAAATAATTTGACTTTCTGTTTTTTCTGACACACAGAAAAAAGTTTGCTAAAAAATTTTACTAAAATAATTTTACTAAAATATAATTTTAGAATTTTGCTAGACCATTACCTCTTATTTCTTCAATTGAACGTTTTATGACTACGCCTGATTTCTTCTTATGTTTACTATCAGACGGAGCTCCGCTCAAGGTTTCACCCCCCACAGCTATGTTAGGAATTTTGTTTTTTGTTTCCTCTGAAAGTTTTTTGACTTTTTTTTAGTTCTTCAGAATCATTCCTAAGTTTACGAATAGCTTCTAGTTGTTTTAATTCGTTTTGAGACTTAACAGCATTTGATATTGCACTAGCTGTACTACCTATAGCAGCTGCTCCTTTTGCAGCAGATGTAATCAAATCTTTATTATTTTTAATTAAGTTAACGATACTTCCAATACCAGAAAAGATGCCAGCTCCTTCCGTGTGAACTGTTTCTCTATTATCATAATGATAAACAGGATTCATACGTGGTTCATGAGCAATTCTTTGATTTGAAGCAAAATGTTTAAGATTGTGTTTATAAATTATAGGCATTTTTTAGGAATAAATTTGACTTTTGGGAAAAAATATTTACGTTAATATTTACGTTTATGATTGGTTAGTAACCTGAGGACCTTTGGTCCGATCGGCTAAAACCTCGAGGAGCTTCGCTCCTATCAAGATTTACGTTTGTGATTGGACGACAACTTCGCGATTACTTTATTAATTGTCTGTTGCACTTTATCTATTGCGTCAAGTAGCGTATGATGTACTTTAATGTCTTTTCTATTAACTTGCATTTTCTCCTGATTCATCTTCAACGCCGCTTTAAGAGCATTTAACTTAATTTTAAGAACATCTAATTGTCTTTTAACAGCATCTAACTGTTCTTTATTTTCTTTAGAGTTTTCTTGTAAATTTTTCTTTAATTCATTTTCTAAATTGATTTTAAGAGTTTTCATTTTATCAACTTTTTGATTAAGCGAGTTAACTTCTTTTATTATTCTATTCACCTTTTTCATTTGTTGAGTAATTTTAGAACTCAATTCATCAACACTTTTTTGGAATGTAGTTTGTAACTGCTTAAAATTTTTTTAAATTCTTTCAGGTAGTTTTTCTATTTCATCTTCTAATTGTTCTTTCAATAGTTGTATCCGATGTTTATTTTTAATGACTGCAGATTTTAACTTTATAGAAAGTAATATTAAAATTTTTGATGGTTCAGAAATCTTTTTAAAAAGTTTTGCTATATCTGCTTCTAGCGCTCTATCCTTTTTATCAAGTTTTAATAATTTTTCGTTTAATGATTTGTCATTAAGTTTTAGCAACTTTAATTCATTCATCAGTGGAACCAAAACATCGTTTATATATTTTACTTTTAAGTCATTGATTTGTGTATCAAATATTGTTTATTTGTTAACTCTGTATTTTGTTGCGGAAGAATAGAAAGATGCAATGGACCAGATAAAGCGTCTCCAGTTTTCATGATATAATTTTCTATCTCTATTTCTAATTCACGATTATTCGGGATATATGCACCTCCACCAACATTTGGTAACATCATTTTTAAAACAATAAAAAAGTAATTTTTTTATATAATGAGAACAAAAAAATTTTTCTACTAAAAATAAAAAAATAAAATTTTTTCTTTATAAAAATTAAAAAATGGATAAAGCAAATTTAAAAAAATTATATTCGTCCGCATCATCCTGTTCTTCTTATTCGACGAGATCAACGGGATTTGAAAATAAATGTTTTGATAATAATAACAATAATAATCCATGTATAGATGTTAATATTTTATTTGAATTACAAGCCGAAATATTTAGAGAACAACCAAAAGGTTTACCTTCTATAGAAACTAATTATTGTATATTTCCAGGAGATCCATTTATTAAATTTATGGAGATTGTAAGTAAATATAATGATGTTGCATATGTGGAATTAAATAAAGAAAATATGGTTATAATAGGACATAATAATGTTTACGGATTTATTAGAGCAGTTTTGCCGATTAGTAATACTGATTGGATAGAAACTAAAATTATTAATTATATCAATATTAAAGAATTAGTTAAAAAATTAAAATCTTTCTCAAAGGAAAAAATTAGATTATTTGTTGATGAACAAAACCAATATAATATTCATATAGAGAGTAAAAAACATAACGAAGAATTATTATGTCAAGTTTATTATAGAGACACAATTTATAAACAAGAAACATTAGAAATGCCACAAAGATATGATGATGATACATATATAGGATTATATTCTAACTTAAATATTAATTTGTTAAAATCTTATATAAATGGTTTAGCTGAACAAGAGAAAATTTATATGTGGACAACACCTTATACTATTAACAATGTCCATAATCATAATCATAACAAATGAACCGAAGGTTCTAGGGCTTTGCCCGATCTTAAAGAATCTTATGATAATAATAATGATAATAATATAGATGATGATTCCGAAACATCTGAAAATGGTGTAAATGGTAAAAAAGATTATAAAAATATTAGTAATTATAAAAATTTAAGTGAAGAAAAATTTATATCTCATACTGATGTACATGATATTAATACTACATATAATCAAAATTTATCTAAATTTCATTTTCTTACAATTGAAAATAATAATGATGGAATAGTTGAAGATACTGTTAGACAACTATGTGTCGGGTCTACAAAATTTAAATTAGGATTTACATCTAATCAATTTAAAATTTTATCATCTTTAATAAAAACTAAAAGTGATTCAGATTATGGTGGTGTTATTAAATTTTCCAAAAGAGATCAAAGACCAATATTTTTCTCTATTATATTATTATCAGATAAAAAATGTAATTTAGAGTTAGATATTCCAATACGAGAATGGTATCCTATCAGGGAATGGCATCCTATACCAAAAAGTGTAATTTATGATGTTGAAGAATCAATTTATGATGATGATGAAGAATCAATTTATGATGATGATGAAGAATCAATAGTTAGTGAAAATAAATTTAAATTATCTTTTGATAAAACGTTATATGATAAAACTTAATATGATAAAGAAAATAAAATAACTTAAGAACGTGAAATGTATAATAATATATAATAACTCTCAAGTCCTTGATATTAGAATGTTTATATCTAAAATTAAAACATAATTTTTTCTTTAAAAAATAAAAAAATGGAAAATACCAAGTTTTATTGTAACTTATGTAAAAAAAATTGCAAACAAAAAGAAGTTATCAATCTAATTTAAATAGTAAATTGCATTTACAAAATGTAGATCGAGTTGATGAAGGAAATATATTAAAATTAAATAGTTATAAAAACTATCTAGAAACATTACCTACTGATATAAAAGTTAAAAAAATGTTTGATGATTATTCACATTCGGAATATAAAAAAGTTTTTAATAGTGAAGATGAGTCCATACAAACCGTAGGTTCTAGGGCTTGGCCCGTACCAGATGGATGATATTTATTTAGCGATACTGATGAATTTAACGAAATAGATGAATTTGATGAAGCCGTAACAGATATAAAATATTTATTTAATGAATCGGTACACTGGACATCAAAGATGTCTTCCAGGGCTTCGCCCGTTGAACATAATGAAACCGATGAAACTTTTTATAATGTATTAACAAACTTTTTCAAAATATTTAAGAAGTCTTTCAAATGTTATAGGAATGTAGAAGTACTTTATACAAAAAATGGACCTGATGGAATTCCTGAAGAAATAATACAAGGACATTTTACAAATTCGCAAGAAATTCATAATGTAAATGATATACAACCCATATTTGAACAAATGATACTTAAATTAGAAAATTGTATAATTGAAACCCAGTTACGTGAATCTGGTTGGAGATTTGTTAAAATACTATCTAAGAAAATAGTAATTGATAAATATAAAAATAATACTGGTGGTAGTTATGTTCCTTTACCTTTCAGTTCACCATAAATAATTAACATAAAAAATGAAGATGATTATTGTTTTCTGTGGAGTATTATAGCACATTTACATCCTGCAGAATATCATAAAGAAAGACTAAGTCATTATAATAAAGAAGAATATATAAAAGAATTTGATCTTTCGGATGGTTTAGATGAATTTCCATATGATTATAATAGGTTAATAAAGTTTCATAAAAAGAATAAAAATTTAATAGAAGTAAATGTTTTTGAATTAAATGTGAATTATGTTTCTATTGGTAAAATTACTCCACTTTACTCAGATTCAAAAAAATTTTATTTGAATAATAAAAATTTATGTCAATCAGAAATAGTATATAATGATAGAGGAAATTACATGCATCATAATATTTTTACCAAGGAAATATAATATGTACTGAAAAATTTGAAATTGTTAAAACACTATCACCAATAATGATTAATCATAATAATTATAAAGGACGTAATGATGATTATAATTACAAATATTCATCTTTATCTTTAGAATATCAACAAAAATTAGAAAATTTAAATAAAAGTTTACAAAAATGTAATACAGATTATCAACGACAAACAAAAACATTAGTACAAGAATATGGCCATAAATATCGAAATAAGATAGAAACGATTCAAGAATTAAATAAAGACAATAGAGAATTAAATAATTAAGAAAATAAAGAATTAAATGAATGTTTAAAAAAAGTCAACAACAATATAAAGAACAATATGATAAAGAATATATTTATCAGCTACAAATATTAAATCAAAATTATCATCGAAATACATTTAATCTTACAAAAGAAATTGATGAAACACATGAAATATATAAAGATAAATTTGAAAAATTAAAACAAACAAAGCAACCAGCACAAGCGAATATATTATATTATCAGGGTCATTTTATATTGTGTAAAGATGTTTCTATATTTACAAAAACTTCAGATAATCCTAATTTTCCTTGTTTCCAATGTATGACGAGCTTTAGAACTAAAGAAGAAATGAATAGACTTTTGGAGAATTGCCAACAAAATGAAGCAGTCAGAAACACATTTCCAAAAGATGATTATTTAGAATATAATAAATGGTATTTTGAAAATGAAGTACCCTTTACTATTCATTGTGATTTCGAAGCATATAATGTTAATATGACAAAAAATCGAACCGAAGGTTCTAGGGCTTCGCCCGATTCTGAAAATGATAATTCTGAAAATGATAATTCTGAACAAAGTAAAGAAAAATATTTATTTGAACAAAAACCATTATGTTGGGGAATGTACATTCACTCAAATTATCCTGAATTATTTAAATCAGAATATTATCAATACTATGGTGAAGATAGTTCAGAAATGTTTACAAAGAAAGTAGAAGAATCACAAGGACGTTTTTCACAATTGCTTGAAACAAATATACCAATGCTTTCATTAACGGATGAAGAAAAAATTAATTTTGTTAATGAAACAAATTGTTATTACTGTGGAAAAGAATTTACAAAAAATTATAAAAATGGCAGATGTAGATATCTTGATAAGGTAAAAGATCATGATCATCTAAATGGATTATATAGAGGTGCAGCACATAATTCTTGTAATCTTAATGCTAATAAATTTAAATATAACTTTGTTCCTCTATATTTCTATAATGGTTCTAAATATGATTTCCATCTAGTAATGAAAGATTTATTTTCATCTGAAAAATTACAACAACAACAAAAAATGTACTATGTAAAACAGAAGAAGACTATTTTTCAATGCAATTAGGTTGTATTAGAATTTTAGATGTATTTAGATTTTTTACTCCTTATTCATTAGATGTTATGGGGAAAACTTTGAAACCTGAACAATGTAAAATATTAAATCAATATAATTTAAAACCTTTGAAAGGAATATTTCCGTATGAGTACATAACTGGAGATTTTAATTCTGTGAATAAAATTATGGAAGAAAAACAACTTCCTCCAATAAATAAATTTAAATCAACATTAAAACAATCACAATTATCTGAAGAAGATTATGCAGAAGCTGAAAAAAATTGGACAGAGTTAAATTGTAAAACAATGTATGATTATACAATGAAATATCTTCAGATAGATGTATTAATCCTTGCTGATCTTTTTGAAAACTTTCGTGATATGTGTTTAGAATATTACGGAATAGATCCATGTTATTGTTATTCTACACCAGGTTTAACATGGTTAGCAGGATTAAAACATACTGGTGTTAAACTTAAACATTATAAAGAGAATACATATGATAAATTATTATTTTTTGAATCTGGAATTAGAGGTGGAGTTTCATCAGTTTTAGGTAATCGTTATGTACAGTGTTACAATAAGAAAGTAAATCCTGATGATTATGGAATAATGAAACCTTTATCTCCAGAAGAAAGCGATCAGTTTATAAAATTGTTTAATCAAAATATAGAAGGATTTATATCAAATGAAGAGAGTCAAGCAGCAGTTGATGAAATCATGAGAGAAAACTATTTGTTATATTATGATTTTAATAGCTTATATTCTTCTTGCATGATACAAGAATTACCAACAGGTGAAATGTCATGGTGTAATATTCTAGATTATCAAAAAACATATGATGGAAATTATAATCATGGTTATATATATGTAGTTGATTTAGTATATTCTGATGAAATAAAAGATAAAACAAAATATTTTCCTATCGGTCCCGAGAACAAAATTCCCAATATAGAAGATTTTTCAGATTATCAAAAATCTATAATTCCTAAGAAATACAGACCAACAAAAAAACTTATGTTAACACAAAGTAATAAAGGAAAGTATGTTGTTGAAGGAAGAATGCTAGATTGGTATTTAGAACATGGAATGATTCTCACCAAAATACAACGAAAACTATTTTATCAAAAATCTAAATGGTTAAAAATTATATAGAGTTCAATATTGAAAAACGTAAAATAGCTAAAAGAAATAAAGATGATTTTGGAAACGTGTTCTTCAAATTAATGAATAATGCATTTTATGGTAAGACTTTAGAAAATGTGCGTAATAGACAAAATATTGAAATAGTTTATGATAAAGATAGGTTTCAAAATTTAACAAGGAAACCTACATATAAAAGAACTACTAGATTTAGTGATGAACTATGTGCTGTACATTTACGTCGAATTAGCGTAAAACATAATAAGTTTAATTTTATTGGATTCACTATATTAGAATTAGCTAAACTATTTATGTATAAATTTATATATGATTATTTAGCACCTGCTTATGGCAAAAACTATAAATTACACTTTACAGATACGGATTCTGTTTTCTTAGAATTAACAATACCGTATAATTCTACACTTGTTAAAGAAATAGATAAAATAAAAGATATCATTCATCCTTCTGATTTATGTAAAGTAAAAGATGAATTAGAAGGAAATGAAGATTTCATAACAGAAGCTATATTTTTAAAATCTAAATGCTACTGTTATGATACAACTAATAATATTAAAACACATAAAACATTAAAAGGAATTTCAAAGGCATCAGTGGCTAATCAAATAACATTTCAAGATTATAAAAATGCATTATTTAATAATGAAATAAAAACAGCATGTAATTATAGACTTAATTCAAAGAAACATAAAATGTATTTAAAAGAAGAACATAAATTAGCATTAGATCCATTTGATGATAAAAGAAAAGTTTTACCTGATGGAATAAGTACTGAACCTTTTTAATTTTCTAATATCTAAGATAGACAAATTTGATATATACATAAAATAAAAAAATAAAATATTATAACACTATATTTGTATATTTTTATCACTCGGCAAACAAATGTTCTATAACTCTATCATGAATTTTTTTATCAATATTAATTGTAATGAAGCCATAATCTTTTGACCAAGCATTGTTACACGATTGTTTAAATTCATCTTTATTTCTTACACATAAATCTCTTAACAAATCACTTAAGTTTCTTGCATTTATTTCAAATAGTATAAATATATTTGCATTCTTTCTAATAACACTTCCATCTAATGAATACATACTTTGTGTTAAATAAAATACACTACAGTTATTATGTCTACCTCTTGTGAAATAATTTCTCTGAACTGACTGATTTCTATCATTAACACAATCATCAAAAATTACACAATGTTTCATTGTTTTATCTAGTTTACTAGGATCTTGCATATTACCACTATCATCTATTAATTGTATCTTTAGATGCTTATTTTTATTGGTTTCAACTAACTGATTATTTTTTGCTGCTTCTTCACACCACGAACTTATTTCTTCTTCATCTTCAGATTTTTCATATTCTTTGTATAATGAAGCAATTGCTGTTTTTTTAAGATTATCTTCAAATCCATATTTTAAAAATTGATAGACGGGTTGCTCTGCTGTTGTTGTATAAATTATAAGATTGTTATAATCCAAAAAATTTGGAGTCGTTAAAATTTATAATAGATATGTTTTTCCACATCCTGATCTTCCGCAAATAACTGACAAAACTTTATTAGATAAATTTGGATGATGATTAAATTTGAGTTTTTTGTTTATTTAATGGAGGTAGTTCACTCATTTTTAATAAAAAAATGTTATTTTTTATTTTTTTATTTTTTGTTTCTAAAGAAGAAGAATAAGAATAATAATAATAAGAAGAAGAAAATTAAACTTCTCTAGCTTCGCGTGGGAGTTTATACCTCTCGAACGAGAGTTTATACCTCTCGAACGGGAGTTTATACCTCTCGAACGAGAGTTTATACCTCCCGAACGGGAGTTTATACCTCTCGAACGAGAGTTTATACCTTTTCGAACGGGAGTTTATACCTCTCGAACGAGAGTTTATACCTCTCGAACCAAAAGATCTATCATAATCTCTTCACCTCCAAAATTTATTTCTTGTCCTTTTTCATCAGTGATTCTCATGTTAATGTTGTTAATAGTTTTTCTTGTAATAGGGAAATATATTAATGTTTGTGGAATTACATTTAGTCTATAACCAATGGGTACAGTAAAAGCTGGAAAACTGAATATTAAATTTGACAATTTAATATTTGACAATTCCTTCAATAATGTCACAATGTACAACAATTGAATTTATTTCAGTTATTTTTGGAATCTTCTCACCTAAATGATAACCTTGACTATAGGTTTGTTTATTAAATCCTAATAGCTTTGACAATGATCTATCATGATTAAAATCAACTTGATGATTTTCGTCTAAAGTAAGAGAAAATTTATTAACTGCCGGTTCAACTGCAAAATGTAATTGTTTCTTATCTTTAGATGGTATGCCTAAATGTCTCTTAATTTCATTTGATATTGATTCAACTTCGTAAGAACCAGGAAGAAAAGTTTGTATTTTCCATGTTTTGCCTTTATCAGTACAATATCTAAATTGGTCATTCACATCTTTGATAACGTTTTGAATAGTGTTAAATGTGGAGAAACTAGTCAATGCAATTTGATAATTTTTATGTTGTTCTAAATGTAGAATGGGTTCTAAATTACAAGTGTGTGATGAAGTAGTTGTTATAATTTTTAACGTCGTACTAAATTTTGATGAACCCAAAATCTCTGTTAGATTTTCTAAATGATTATTAATTTTGTCTAAATCTGCTGATGATAATTCTCTCGAAGACATTTTTAAACTAAAAAATTTAAATAAATATTATAGATAAAAATCGTAGATAAAAATCATAGATAAGAATCATAAATAAAAATCATAGATAAAAATTAGAAACAACATATTTCAGCTACGGGCGAAGCCCTCAAACATTCGGTTCGTTATACTTTTATAATCCTCTTCATTTGGAATCTTCTTTTCTAACAGTCTTTTTAATATAGCATGAATTTCATTGAAACTAGAATTATGTCCTTCTTTTATTGCAGATATTAAAATATTTAATCTATTTAGTAATTCTTGTGGATCATCTGGTAAAAATACAGTTGTTTCAGTTTTCTGTTTTTCAGAAAAACCTTTCCCTACTTTAACTCCCGTTGATAATAAATTTTCTAATTGTTTATAACGTCTAAGAGATTTTACTGCACCAACTCTGTCTAACATAGCTTTATATTTTATGAGATCTTCTACAGCATAATTATTTAAATCTGCTCCTCTTAAAAGATTAACAAAATTTCTATCTAAATTAAAAGGAGATTTATCTGGTGAAAAAATTATACCTCGAAAAGGTTGTGGAAATATTTCTTTTTGTCCGAGATAAAATCTAGGTATTGTTTTTCCATCTATAAATGAAATAGAATGTTCAAATTGCATAGATTTTGGTAATTTCTTATTAATGTTTGATTCTAGTAATCCATAGTCATCTAATATAGTTTTGTGCTCTGGATCTGTTATATCAATTGGTTTATCATTATTTGTAAGTTCTTTTTCAAGAGTTTTAAATGGTTTCATAGTTTTTTCAAAATCAGTTTTTACTTGCTCGGTTTGCTGCATTTTTTCAAACATATCAGATTGAATACCAGCTTTTATATTCTATGTTGAAGATGATTTTCTTTCATAATATTTCTTTGTTTTATTAACTCTTCTAATTGTTTTATTCTTTTAAAATTATCAGCTCTAATTTTATCCATTTTTAAAATATGATATTTGAATTTTGTGGTAACATTGGAATACAGCAAAAACATTTTACTGAACAAATTATTTTTTTATTGCTTTGTTGTCGGACATCTTTTCGTTTAAAGTTTTCTCGTCTAAAGATTTGTTTAATAAAGTTTTGTCTAATAAAGTTTTTAGTTCTTCTAAAAAAATTTTATCATTTTCTTCATTAGAAATTTTACCATCACTAAAAGTTTTATCATCCTTTTTATTTTTATCACCAACTTTTTCTGACTGTAATTGAAAT
This sequence comes from Prostheceraeus crozeri, assembly GCA_907163375.1. Taxonomy (NCBI): domain Eukaryota; kingdom Metazoa; phylum Platyhelminthes; order Polycladida; family Euryleptidae; genus Prostheceraeus; species Prostheceraeus crozeri. The sequence continues at coordinate 12,802 of CAJQUW010015306.1, forward strand.
GATATTTGATTTACTTCATTAGCTATTTGATCAAATTTTTCAATCTCATCTAACGTAATAACATTATCATCACATACTCTTTGAAAGTAGTAGTGTAATTTGTCATAGACTTCTTTAATATGTAAATGCTTAGTTTTTAATGATTTTCGTTTCTTAGTGATTAAAGATTTATCTAACATTGTAACAAGTGAAGTTGCAAAAACACCCGTACCTGTTAAAGCTGTAGCAACAACAGGAATTAATAAAACACCTGAAGATATAACAATTGTTAAAGCACCTAAACTTATTGTTAAGAATATGCCAATTCCTTGTGTTACATTCTTAACTTTAGTCCATCTCTTTCTTAATTTTTTATAATGCTCTAATCTTAATAATAATTGAGATACCTTATCTTTCATATAGCGTACTCTATCTTTGTGTTTTTCTTTATTCAATTCACTTATTTTTAACTGTGATAACGAAGGATATATTCTTGCGGTTTCTTCCACTTTTGTTTCATCCACTTTTGTTTCGTCCATTTTTAAAGAAATATTATTAGTCACATGATATATTTTAAAAACCTGAAAAACGTCTAAACTCATATATTTGAAATTCTCAACTTTTATGATTTTCGGTGTCCTGGAACGGTCATGATTTGAGCAATGAAAAATGTCATAATCACAAATTTGAGATTCTCAACTTTTATGATTTTTTCGGTGTCCTGTAACGGTCATGATTTTGGGAGTAAAAATTGTAATTCACAAATTTTGAGATTTTGAAAAATTTGAAAAATTGGGTATTTTTAAAAACGCCTAAATTTATGAATTTAGGTCTTCATAACCTGAAAAAGGGTTCAAATTCATGAATTTATGTCGTTTTTAAAAATACCATTTTTTGAAAAAATGGTACTTTTTGAATGGACTAAATTCATGTATTTAGGTCTTAAAAACCTGAAAAAGGGTTTAAATTCATGAATTTATGTCGTTTTTAAAGATACTATTTTTTTGAATTTTATGGTGTCCTGGAACGGTATTTTGCCCATTACTCACTTTTTTACAATATGTTGGATGTTGCCACGAACAATGACTTCATCGTTATGAGAGCTCAGGGATGCACAAAAAGCAAAGAAAATATTTATCAAAGCGTTGACATTTAGGTTATCACAAGAGCATGTATCCCAAAGACTGACTTGGTTGTGCCTTCCACACCTCAATTGACAAAATATAGCAGATGAAGTATCTGTCAGAAGATGACCTGAACATCTTGCGATTTTGTGGTTGAGGAGTGTGTCCACAATGTCGACAGCAAGTAAAGTCAAACTCCACCTGCGATGAACAGTGGATTCAAATACATGTACATTTACACGTATTGTGGTTCACAGATTGAAATTTTCTTCCCGTATAGATAGGAGCCATTCAGAGTCATTATTGCGGTTATGGCGCTAGAATATAAAAACAATCATCAGCAGCTATGATTTGTGTAAATATAACACGACCCATAAAAAGTGGGCCTATTGAAGACACTTCTAAGTTTCATTACATTATAGTTAAAAATCATAGTGGAAAACAGAGGTCATCTTAAAATGTTCAAGTTTGGCAACATCTGCCTGTCATTTGACCACGCAAACTGGCACTCAACAACATTTTACAATACTTATTAGCCTGCATTAGCTGATGTTGGATCACACGTTCATTATTTGAAAAATACAGTGAAGTAACATTGATAAAAGACACGCTTTTCGGTCCAAAAACTGGATGCAAAGTCAAACCAGTGCATTGGAACATCAGCAATATGCCATGATGAAGGGTAAATCAACAGATGTGAAAAAAGGAAGTTGCGTGATCAGTTCATAGCGCAAATTCATAGGAAGATGCGTAGCGAATGCATCCGGCAAAAAGCATTAAAACTGTCTCGCTGAGAGATCCATCGTTTGATAAAAATGCATATTTCCGATTTTAATTTCCACCTGTCTCCAATGCAACTATGCTGTAGAATAGCGATTCTCAACTCAGCCTTTGATCAATGCTGGATTTCAGAAAAGGATCGACTTCATTGTTTTGTGTTTTATATCAAGAGCTGATGACAGATTTTGTGTGAAACAAATTTTGCCAGAAGCGAATGAGCAACAAATTAAAAAGAATGCAAATTGAAATAAATTAGAGTCATCGCCCATTTATCTTATACTTTCATACATGTTATGTCGGATACATTAGGTTATAGCTACATCGTATGCATGGAGTACACCAATGCAGCTACATATGGTATATAGGCTGTTCATCAATAAAAGGCAAAATCTCTTGAAGCTTATTCTTTTACCGAAGGCTGCATTAGAGAAGCATGGATTTTGTTCCATGAGATTGGCATGAAAGCTGCGGAAAAATCATTTATGAAAAGGCTTTGGCCGTTTTTGGTTTAGCAGCTGGAAAAAGTTAGGAGATATTTTGGATGCTGCGACGTTTCATATGTGTACAAATTTTTTCGATTGCTGTCCTGCTGTTATCGTGTGGTATGTGCCCGTTTTGGTTGCTGAATAGCTCAATGATGCCAATTAAAACAACCCATTAGACAATTTTGATTGTTAGCTACATATTTTAATTTTTGCAAGCTAATGAATGAATTTTACGAATTGAATGAATCCATTTATTATATGAATTGTGCGCCCTAAATTGTTATTTCACCAGCTGGTAAACAAAAAGCACTAGGTTGAATTAGCTTTTTCCAAGCGTTGATTTCATAAGTACAGGCATAGGAATATGAGCGAAAGAACTCACCCGATTTATTTCGATCATTGCCTCAGTCAGGTGCAGCTATGAATATTTTTAAAGTTGTGATCATAGAGTAGGGATATATGGGTAGAGTGTCGACTCAAAAAAATCTGTATGCAGTGAACATTTTTTATATCAAAAGATTTAGTTTTTGCGGAGATAACGTTCCCGTAGTCCAAAACATTATTTGAACAGTTTTAAAAAGTCAAAACTTTGCAAGTTGTATATACTACCGAGATGACACCCCTATATAAGTAGTGTGAAGCAAGTTGGATATCTAAAGGAATGAATATTTGATAATAAGCATCCTAACTAAGCGGAAATCAAGCTGATTATCAAGGGAGTTCATGATCCATATTATAATGGAAGTCTAAATGAAAAAGTCGTGATATTATTCGTGCTTTCTTGGCTGAAATTTCAAGTTTTTAACTCAGTTTTCACCGCCCTGATTTTATGATTTGCTATATTCATGTTTCATTTCTTGAATCTGAATAGTGATGTGGAGCCATTTACATCTTTCAAAGTTAAATGATGACATTGTCTTTGATTCTGTTATTTTACTCTACCAGTGGTAGGTTGCCTGTGATATGATCACATTTAAGAAAATACTCTTGAGGTTGAACACTTAAGTAATAGGAACCCATCGAATTGCTAATTTAACAAACATTAAATCTCCAAGGCTGTCATGACACAGAGAATCCGTAAAATACCATCATTCCTTCTGCATTACAATCATGATCACTCAATTCCGTGGGAATTTCTTCAAAATTGCAAAAATGTGTATATCTCACATTTGGTAACAATTACCAACCTCTTTATTACCAACTATATCCCCACGAGTTCATTTAATAAAATCTAAAGTGTATACCAAATATCTTTGGTGTATACACATTGAGGATTTAATAAGTGCAGAGTTACCACTCTACCAAATATACTTACTCTATAGTTGTGATTGTAAACGATTGTGAATCTATAGGCCTACATGCTGACCTATATAGTTTGTATTTCTGCATGCTTAATGCATTATTCTTCGTTTTGGTTTTGTAGTTGGAAAGAGTCTAGAGTTCAAAGCTTTCATCATGAAAAGGCAAGTGGTCACTCCTTCTTTTTATTGACCAAAAGTCGAAGTTTAGCAAAAAATATGTACATTTCGGGAATTCGCCCCTCCTCGGCGGCGTAAAGTCAATCGGTTAAGTCTTCTGCAAGGTAGCCAAAGTAATATTTATATCATCAGAGACAGAGAGCAGCGATCAGATTCAGAACTCGTCAAGTTCGCGTTTGCGATTTATCTGCGGTGAATTGTACTTGATGTAGCAAGCTTCTGTAATGCGTGCTTCTTCTGATAGATCTCTGCACTTTTCCAAAATCTCTAGAGAGAAAAGATCAATATATTTAGACATTTCTTGATGCATATTAACCAAATGCTCGGTCAACGCACTACTTTTAGTATTATTCGTGATAGCACGACAATGATATTGATAGCGGATTTGAAATGGGCGATTGTTTTGAAGGAAAGATCGCCAATGATTAAATGATATCATTTTATTCTGAGGAAAAATAATGTCATTTTATTTTTGAAAAATGATATAAAATGACATCATCAAAAATTTTTGTTCCATTGTATTTTCTAATCATATATTCTTCGCATTTTGTATTGAAGCAAATTTAGTCTCGTTTGTTCTACCCATGTCCTTCCGCACTGGTTGATTCATGCAGCGAAAAGCAGCAGGCTACTGTCTGTCAGTCTGTCTATCACACAAATAGTCAAACAACTCATTAATAACACTGTCTTGATGTTTTTGAAGTCTTGACTGAAATCTAAATATTTTAGGCCTTTTTTCGTTCTTTAGATACTGTTGGCCTAACCAACTGCATATTGCAGGCATATTTGTAATTCGAGTGTATGAAGATTAAATCAAAACTTACGATGTGTAATGGTGAGGCCATAGGCCCTACATAACTTTTGATAGCAAGAAGCCTTGTATGACTAAACTGCTTTCTTCGATCTTCCATTGTTTGTAATATATCGATGCCGCATGCAATCTAATTTCAATTTCATTGTCAGGAGCAATAAAAATTTGGATGGTAGCAGTGTAAATCGAATGTAATTCGTATGACTAGATTTATGAGTTTTGCTACAAAAATACCGCCATTGGAGTGCGACTACCTTCGACAGTTGGCCTAACTATGAGACATTAACTTCAGAATAATCATCAAAACATTAATAATAACTATTCGATTGAGCTATGTGTGTCCTTTAGAAACAAGCCATGGAATGCAGCTGGCTCTTCAAGAAATATATGTTAATTGCTATCTTCCGAATGGGTTATTATCTTTCAACTAAATCATGAAAATCGATAAGAAACGATTGATATACAAAATGGTCAATATACAATATGCAAATTAAAACAAAATGGTCAATACTCTATTGTCACAGAGCATAACTTTCGGCTCATAGTTCTTGCAAATACTGCGTCTCCAGTTTCATAATCATTTTTTCTCTTAGATTTCTTCTCTTCCGTTTTCCACTTCATCATCACTGTACGTACAATGTCCGTATTTAATCTCTACAATGTCGGTAGCTATACCACAAACTCAAACATTTATTCGAACATTTTACTCAAACGGGTTTTGTTCGAGAAAATGCATTGAATGAAATGAGTGCATACAATACAATTGTGCCCCAATGACATCGTCCGTTTTCGTCTATACTTGCCCTGTTATCGACAAGACCATCTTCGTTATTTTTTGAAAATATTATTCATGGCAGTGGTAGTCATTGTGATGTATTCGAGGACGTAAATAGCCGCCGCTTAGGTCTTGCATGTAAACTTTACCGAATTGCTGAATGTATCACGAATCTATGCATGAATCTGCATGAGTCAGAACAGAAACTTCCTGAAGACCACGTCAACTGTATTCATGCATCATTGCATCTTAATAGCATTTCCTAAGCATGATTTTGTCTTGAACAGCTCTTCGACTTAAACTGCTGTTTTGTGACAATGATTTGAAACTGGACAGTGTCATTTGATTTGAAATAAAATGCTTTCAATCTCTCCCTCCCACTTTCTACTGTTCTTTGAAATTAATTGATCTACTGAGTGATAATAAGAGCAAACTTAGTTGCTAGATATTTTTTTGTTACTGACTGAACATAAAATTGAAACGAGAATTTGCATGTAACGCCAACGGAGTAATATTAATCAAATAAGATAATTTTGAATTTGGGCAATGCATATAATAAAATTCAAATTTATGGGATTATAAAATCTTTCAGGCAGGTTTCCATATTGGTGGGACAGAATTTTCCTTTCCCTTCCTATAGCATTTCATAAAGAGAATATTTTCCAGCCCTTTTTTAGTTTTAATGTTTCCAACTTTGTCATCTCTTAGTTATTGTGATTTCATTTTCATGCTTTCATGCTATTAGTGCTGCTGTTAGGGCGGGCGCGGTTGCTTGTTGAACCGCAATTTGCAATTCCGCCATCGCTATTCCACTTTATGTAGTTTTCATTTTCTGAGGTCGTTAATTCAATTCTCATACTGTTTACTTTATAATGCTACTTTGTCATTCCGCATGCGTCCCTTACGTGTGTGGTGTATATCTGCATGTACATGAAGCCTGCTTGCACATTTTATGATCGACAAGTCAATAGATAAGATGTTAAAAATTTTTAGGCTACATAAAACACTTATGTAGGACGATCGAAAGTAGATCCATTGGCATATGCTTTCTGTCCTGCGATTGTACTTTTCTCTCGCGACTATCATATTGCCAGAGTTTTCCACTAAATATACCCGGTATATCAACTGGAAAATGACGAAATTGCAGAATAAGTTTGGATCAGGTTAATATACCCGGGTGTATTAAGTGGAAGCACCACAAAATGAGCAGATTTGATACATGAGATGGAATTCGTTAATTACAGTTTATATTATGGTTTAGGTGATGGTCGCCAACAGGAGGTTTTTGCCATTCAATGCCTTCATAATAGAAAAGTACAGATGTTCACTCCTTCTTTATATGTATTGACCAAAAATCGAAGTTAGTAAAAGAAAATTTACAGGTGCCGAACGTTTCGGGAATTCTCCCCTCGTCAGCGGCGTAAAGGCAATCGGCAATATATTATGGTTTATTCAGATTTTATTAAGATGCTTATTACAGCCTCATTTTATATCCTAATAATAGTAATAAATTGCATTGAAAAAAATAAGTAATAAAAAAAGTAATAAATTGTGACTTTGTTTTCATTACAGTTTAGTTTCAATTTCATATATGAATAAAATCTGAATAGGAGAATAACAGTTCTTAGGTATACAGTAGGGTTTCAAACCCGGTGTCCCGGGATTATCGCATTTTTACAGGATTCTGAATCCCGGTATTAGATAACATCTGTTCTTTGGCAGTTAGGAGCTGCATGAAGATGGAGTAGCAAGTATATGGACAAGGAACATGGAGTAACAGATGCAATGCGTAAAACGTGAATGTCAACGCGATGCAAGAACTTTATACTTCCCACGATCAGCTTAACAATAGACACTTGGAAACTTGAGACAGAGATACTCCCATATGCATAGAATAATATACTTATTGATAATACTAAATAACAATTAATAACTAGCATTAATAATACTTATGATAACTTATAATATACTATTTGTTAATTTGCGTACTAATATCTAAAAAAATTTTGAAGCAATTTATATACAACATCGGGCTTTTACCAGACGTCAAAAAATCGCGGGATTTGCATTACAGATTGCATACCAGATTTTAATGCGACAACGCATATTGCGATAACCTGATCTATTTATTGATATAGCTTGTGTCTGCATGTGAATAGATAAGTTTCATGGACATTAAGGCACATGTCCATCTGATATCATTAGTTGTAGTGTACAGTGCATCGTTCAAACTGTTCGTCAATGAATTTAAAACAACGCCTAGTATTGTTCAGCCTACGCTATCATAAGCATACTATCGGTAAATGAATTAAGCTTGCTAATCCCGGGATAAGAAAAAGTCGGGATTTTGAAAACCCTAGTATACAAGTAATTAGACTTATTCCTTCTCCTAATCTTCTTCCGATGTGATCACATGAGATGCCAAGATGAGTGCTTGATTCTCAAAAATCAGCAGAAGTGTTATTTCCATGAAAATTGTTGAATGTTACAAAGACATAATGAAAGTTTGGCTAGAGTTAATATGCCGGGGTAAATTAACTGGCACTAATTTCTACTTAATATACCCGGGTATATTAAGTGGAGGGATACATTAAGTAGAAAACTCCGGTAATTTTTAACTGAAGATATTTTATTATGTTAAAAGCTAAGTTCGGTATAATATTTCACTTTTAATAAACTAACGCGCTTGAACAATCTGATTTTGTTGAAAGAGGCGATGTCTTGTCCATGGAGTAGAGATAGACAATCCGCATAGTAGGAAGCTGTCAACTAAAAAAAGGTTGGCATACATTGAAAGCTTTTATACCAAATGATTCAGTTGCATATTGAGATTATCATGCTTGCCGTGGGACGAGATTTCTTCTTCCCACTCCCATCCCATTCCCACGGGATTTTAATGGGAATCCCGTGGCAAATCACATTCTCACAGGATTTTTCAAAATGTGCGATTATTACCCTAAAGCCAAACATTTCTTAATAAGTTATCTAAATAAATTTATAGATTTCTTGTAAAGTTATCTAACAAGAGACCCTTATGAAAGGGGACATACTATTCCACTGTAGGCTGAATATCCCTTTTCCTTTTCTGTTGTCACAAACTGCAAAACAGTTGGCACGCCTGCAGTTCGTCTGTCTCGACGGCGTTAGTCATCACGTGATCATTGCGCTGTGTTTCCCCAATCGTGCGCTGTTAATTCCCACTGGCTGATCTATTTTTAAGGTAGCCACTCTACCAGAGACCTAGGTCTGTCTACTCTATTCACATGCGGTAAGCTGAAAATATCCCCATCAAGTGTATGATGAAAAAAAACAAATCCAGCTGATTCACTTTATTTCAGATAAATCAATCAAAGATATCATCCATGTCCAGGCAACGCTGAGTATATGAAATGAATCTGTTTTGCCACTGAAAACATTTAACAGCCGTTACTGAGGACATAGCATCCTCAAAATGTCGTCGTGAAATGTTCAAGCGATGCTGTTGTAAAGTTAAACAGGCAGCGTGGGCGGCGGAATGATCACTGAAGTTTATTTGAGTACTTGGATCAGATAGTCGCCTTCTGGCATCACTCTTGAGACATGATATTGCTCTCTCTGTCATGTTCAAAAAGGGACTGTATCGTGGAAGTGGATGGAGTTCGTGATTTTCACTGATAGGAGCTGGCGGATTCCTGTGGGACGGAGCATTGTCGTAGATGATGAAGAGGTTCTCCTCATACAGAAGAGCTTCAAATTCACTTAAAAAGTCGGAGAAAGAAGCAGTAGTTACCCCACCATCGATGAATGCGAAGTGCACGAGACCGAATCGCGGAGGAACTGCAAGACATACAGTCAAGTTCTTGCCTCTGTTGCCTTCGACAATTCTGACTGCCCGGGTTCCACGCGTTGAGCGTCCTTGTGTTCTCGCCGTCCACACATTAAAACCGCATTCGTCAATGTACACCAAATCTCGGCTCATTCCGTGGCGCAGAAACCACGGCACGAAATCGGCTCTCTCTTGCTTGACCTCAGCAGTATTCCATTGAGCTGGTAGGGATAAGTTGAGCTGGTAGGGATGGAAAGGCATCAAGGAGTTTCCCTCTCATCTCCATCAAAGTCGCTGTCGGCTTTTCTTGAATGAATGCCACCAGACATTCTATCATCTCCGCGGTCAGTATTTTTTTACAACCGCCACTATGAGGCAAAGATTCAACGCGCCTCTCTCTACAGAAAGTGTTAACTATGCGGTAGGCAGATCTGTGATTCACCCCAATTTCCCGTGCTAATTCTATAATGTCTCGCCCATTTTCATAAGCATTGATGAGATGCTGTCTGTCGGAATTCGATATTCGGCGCGACATGACTGCAGATCACTGTAATGCGAAATATCAAGAATGAACCAAAGCTCTTAGTCGTTTCTTAGGCACTACTGCAGTTTAGTGCACCCTAAAACAACGGCGCATTCTCCCGCAAACGATGACTACGCACATTACACCGAAGCGCGCTCGGTGTAATGTGCGAAGACGAAGACGAAGACACACGAAGACACAAAGACACTTATTTATAACTATAGGGAAGAACGAACGGCATTCATTCTGTTGATTAAATCATGTTGTTCTCACATGCATTTTAGGGTGCACTAAACTGCAGTAGGGGTAAAAGAGGGTGCACTAAACAGCAGTAGTGCCGTTTCTTATTTAAGCTACAATCTGCTCAGTGTTAGCTGAGTTGCCATCGCACTTCATTGTTTTCGACTAAGGCCATCATACAGCAAACATCATCAACTGTCAGCTGCAACGCGACAACCAGAGTTGTGACAACTGTTTTGCAGTTCGTGCCAGCGACTTTACAATTTCTATTCTTAGCTCAGTTCAGCCGAATCCACTCGTGATGACGTCAAATATTCCCTAACGACGCCGTGCCAATCTGAACAGACGCTTTACACGCGTGCCAACTGTTTTGCAGTTTGTGACAGCAGAAAAAGGAAAAGGTATATCAGACCGCCTTGCAAACTGATCATAATATGCTTTGTGATGGGACGGCTTAAATGTTTTCAACTATTTTGGTCAAAATAAGTTTTGCTAAAATAGTTAAAAACAATATCGATGCATCAGTCTAATATCAACATGATAGGCCTAATGCAGACACGTCAGGCTTTCCGTGGGAATGGGAATTCCCATGAGATGGGAATCTTGCTTCAGGTCATGGGAATCCCATGGGAATTAAATGAAAATTTTGATCACCAAAATAAGATAAATTTAAATCTTATTTGAAAGTATCAACTCTTTTTTGGTTTGCAAAGATTGTGAGAAAGCGATAATGTAGGCTGTAGTTGCACTCATCTTACTGGATGACTAGGCGAAACCGCTCATGAATGACGCACAGATTGAAGTGAAAATACAACATTTATACATGTACATTGTACAGGGGTGTCTACAGTAAGCAGGCTGTCCTTGTCTGAAAAAAGCATGATTCTGTCAGGGTGACGAAACACGGGTCGGTAGCCATCATCATAGCAATTCTTTTCTTGGCTTATCAATCTTATAAGAAGACTAATATCAGTCTTGAATAAGAGAGAGAGAGAGAGAGAGAGAGAGAGAGAGAGAGAGAGAGAGAGAGAGAGAGAGAGAGAGAGAGAGAGTGAGAGAGAGAGAGAGAGAGAGAGAGAGAGAGAGAGAGAGAGAGAGAGAGAGAGAGAGAGAGAGAGAGAGAGAGAGAGAGAGAGAGAGAGAGAGAGAGAGAGAGAGTGAGAGAGAGAGAGAGAGAGAGAGAGAGAGAGAGAGAGAGAGAGAGAGAGAGAGAGAGAGAGAGAGAGAGAGAGAGAGAGAGAGAGAGAGAGAGAGAGAGAGAGAGAGAGAGAGAGAGAGAGATAGAGAGAGAGAGAGAGAGAGAGAGAGAGAGAGAGAGAGAGGAAGACAGAGAGAGAAAGGGAGAGGGAGAGGGAGAGAGAGAGAGAGAGGGAGAGAGAGAGAGGGAGAGAGGGAGAGAGAAAGGGAGAGAGGGAGAGAGAGAGAGAGGGAGAGAGAGAGGGAGAGATAGAGAGAGAGAGGGAGAGATAGAGAGAGAGAGAGAGAGAATCTGCTATCGATACTGAACATTGGAGGTCGATCGGTGAAATCACTGTGAATCACATAATTTTTCTAATTCCAACGTTCATTGCACCATTTCAGAATAATGAATGCGGCAACAACAACTTTATCGCCAACTCCCGTTGTAAATCAACCAGCATCCCCATCATCCGGCTTTATCGCCGAACTGCAAAATCCGTGCAAGAAATGCCAAAAGTCGACGTCTCAAGACGGATTACAATGCAGAAAGTGCAACACATTTTGGCACTTTGAGTGTAGCGACCTCCCTGAGTACGAAATAGTCAAGTACTATAAAGAAAATCTTTACCACCGAAAGTATGCTTGTGCAGAGTGCGTCCAGCAAATACATCCTGCTGAACTGACCATCGTGAAGAACAAAATGGCAAAGTTTGATGGCAAAGCTGCTCTTCTAGAGGACTATAAAAGGCGGCTACAATTAAAGGACGAAGAAATCATGGACTTGACTCAAAATCTAAGCAAGTTGATAGAAGAAAAGAACACGCTGAAGGAACAGATTGAGACCATTAATGAAGAAACACGAGCCCTACAAAGATCCAACGATGATATGGCGCTTTCTTTGACAGTCCTACAGGACCAACTGACCCAATACGAGGAAAAAGACCGAGAGAGCCGACAAAATCACAATGACAACAGCAATGATGAAGACCTACGACATATATTCCAAAAGCACAAAGAGGAGACAAGAAGTGAAATGACTGTCTTAAAACACCTACTCGATGACATCAGGCATTCGATGAACGAGAAGCAGCATCACCAAAAGCAACAGCAGTTCCAACCAACAGTTCCACCTCCACCACCACCACCACCACCACCAACGACAACGTACCATCGCAATGGAACTTATAACCGCAACAACCAAAGACGACTACCTCCTATCTGTTACGTGTGCTCACGACCTGGCCATATTGCGAGAAATTGCTACAATGCGAGGAGACCAAGACAAAGGTGGAATGGAAACAATAGCGGTGGCTTCTATCGACCAAGAATGAGACCCCAATATCGTGGACCAGTACCTCATCAATTTCCGCCGTATGGTCAATACCAGTACAATTACCCTCAACAACGGCAACAGTTCCCATCTGTAAACTATCAACCTGTGCCTCAACAAGGTATGATGTACCCCAACACGAACACTTATTCAGTGCCACCATTATTTTAACATAGATGAACGAGGAGAGGAGACGGAAAATACCAAAAAAGTGAGCGATTCCAACTATGAAACATTGAAAATATATCACGTTAACATTAATGGTTTAAATAAAGATAAGCTTCAAGATTCTGACATGATGAAAGATATAAATGATGTTGATCTCATATGTTTTACAGAGACACACTTAGTTGAAAATGAATCGAACAATATTTATCTTTCATTAAATCAATATAGTACAATCGAAACGATAAGCAAAGATAAAAATAATTTTGGAAGACCAATTAAGGGAGTTAGATTATACTACAGAAATGACATGAGCCAACAAAATATTGAAAAGATACTTACCGAAAACGGGGATACATTAATAGTTAAAATTGCTAACAATGAATGGAAAGATATAAAGGAAATCTTTGTGATATTTTGCTACAGAGAAAGCAGAGAATCGAAATATGCTGATAAATATTACTTTGATAGAATAAAAGATTATATTAAAAAATACAAAATGAAGAACATACTGATGTTGGGAGACCTTAATAGTAGAACTGGTATAATAAATGACAACGAACATATGGATCTTCCCATTAGAAAATCAGTCGATTTAATAATAAATAAACAAGGTAGAGAATTGATTGAATTCTGCAATGAAACATCGCTTGTCATAGCTAATGGCAGATATGAAGAAGGTACGCACACATTTTGTAAAATCCAAAATGGTAGAAACTATAAATCAGTTGTTGACTATCTAATCTTATCAGAATCAATGATAGGAAAATTGAAAGCCTTTGAAATACTTGAACCTAAACTATTTACGGACCATAGACCATTGAAGATAGACATAGATTTACATATAAAATCAGAATCAAAAGCACATGCTAAAAAATGTGGTCGCACCATAAGTAAGAATGTAAGACCATTCAAAATGAAATTTCATTTCAACTCATGTGAATATCAAGAAGTCGTACTTGCAAAAAGTATACAACTTGCAGAAAAGATAAATAAAAAACAGCTAAATACAAAAGATTTGTATAATGAATTAATTAACACAGGGAATGAGATATACCAAAAAATGGATTTAAAAACCCAAACTAAATACTCAAAAGATGCTAGATATCTTCGAAAAAAGTATAAAACAGCAATTGATGTATACAAGAATGACCAAACTGAAGAAAATTTAACTTCTCTATTAGAAAAAAAGAGACAAGTTAATAAAACTCTCAAACTGGAAAAAAGAAAAATACAAACAGCAAAATTGGAAGAATTACAAAAGGCAAAACTTAGTAATGATTCCAAAAGATATTGGGAACTGATAAAAAAAAACAGACGAGGAAAAAGCAAAAAAACAGACACTAAACTTAATGCAGAAAATTTCAAGGATGCTCTTAAAGCCAAAGATATTCAACTGAAAATCTCAAAAGAAGTTGCGAAAAATCAACTTAACTATTTCAATTCACCTGTGGCAGCTGATAAAAACTTTTTAGATGAAAGAATTACATTTGAAGAAATTGAAAAAGCTGTAAAATCAGCGAAAAATATGAAATCCAGTGGTCCGGATTATATTGTATACGAAATATTCAAAAATAACCCAAGTCAAATCCAGATATTGGAAAAGCTATACAATAGTATTCTTCAAGATAAAAATATCCCATGGGAATTAAGTTGGATGATTCCCGTATATAAAAAAGGAGATAGGAACAATACGAACTCATACAGATGTCTAAATTTGTCTTCATGTATTGAAAAACTGCTCACCAAAATTTTAAATGACAGACTGAATACTTGGATTGACAAACATGAATTAATTCATGAATGTCAAACAGGATTTCGCAAAGAAAATTCTACATTAGACAATATCTGGATTCTAAAAGAAATAATACAAATCTATAAAAACAATAAAAAACAATTATACATATGCTTCATTGACCTATCAAAGGCTTTTGATTCAATTCCAAAATATCATTTGATCAATAAATTAAGATGTATCATCCCTAACGGTCATTATCTTTCTTTAATTGAGAATATCATAGAAAATAAGAAAATTAAAATTTTGCTTAATGGAGCGGAAAGTGAAGAATTTATGGTAGAAAATGGAATTCCACAGGGAGATAGTTTATCGCCAACTCTATTTTGTCTGTATATAAATGAATTTTTGATTAGAACTGGATAGAAACATGAATGATATTGATCCAATATCAATAGATGATATAAAGCTTGCCTCGTTAATTTATGCTGATGATATTGTTTTACTTAGTGAATCTCAACAAGGATTAATCAAACAAATCAAACATATAAGAAACTTTTGTAGTGGAAATGGACTTACCATAAACTACAACAAAACTAAAATCATGATTCATAATGAGAAAGAAAAGTTTAAAGAGCTCGTATTAAAAGATAATGATAATACAATTTGTATCGAAATAGTAGAAGAATACAAATATCTAGGCATTTGGATAGCTAAATCTGACAGAAAACATATTGAAGAAGTTACAAAGAAAGGACGAGCATCATCATATCTAACTGCTAAAACACTGAAAGAATTCGGAAATGTAAATGCAAGAATTCTGAATGAAACTTTTGACATGCTAACATTATCAAAAATGAGATATGGTTGTGCGTTCTACTTTGATAGAAATTTAAGTGATCCCAATAAAATAATAATGCAATTCTACAAAAAATTCCATCACCTAAGAATCACTACACCGAACTACTGCATTATCGGCGAATTTGATGTAAAACCTATGGAATTCCATTGTTGTAAATCCGCCTTAAATTATTATCTTAAGTTGAATACCAAAACTAATCAAAAATTAATTACCCGTTTATTTAACAAGATAAATGACGACATTGATAGAGAATCATTCAATAACACATGGTGTAATAGGATAATCAAACTTATGGAGAAAATCCATTTACAAGAATTGCAGAATTTTGATACGTGCAGCAAAAGATCTAAAGCTGTTATTACCAATCGTTTAACTGAATATTTCCGAAGTGAATGGATCACAGAATTAGACAGGTCGTCTCTTCTTCCGTTTGACTAGAAGGGAAGCATTGGAACGTGCAACGTTATTGAAATGGCACAATCTGCTGACTAAATACCATAGCAATCGAACAATGAGCAGCCAGTTCAGCATTAAACACGCCAAATTGTGCAAAGTTTCTGTGACTGTTATCAACCGGATCACACAGCAAAGAGACACAGACGATGTCAACTTCTACAGAGAAGTTTGTGAACGTTTTTTCATGCGCCTGCTAACTTTTTTAAAAATGATCGGAGGTCCCAACATTATCGAGAAAACTTTTGCGCAATGATCTGAATTCTTCGAATCTGAAGGAGTCGTGGCGATCGGAGCATTTTGAAGGAATTTAGAGCAATCCGCAAGCGACGCACGACTATTTTTCCTATCTCTGCAAGGTATTAAAAATTTCTTTTTGCCCACTTATTAAGTTCCTGCATGTGCCATTTGTTTGAATCAGTTTGCACTTCTAGCAAAGTGACACAGATAAACAATCTAATTCTGTGGAATGGATACATAGCGCAAAGAATAGCAGCAAAGGACTGAGATATTTAGAGCTCTGCGGATTCCAATCTGATTTGAAACAATATCTATGTGTAGACGACAATAAAATAAAAATTGACAATATTCTTAAATTGCGAACTGGAAATCACACTCTCGCAGCAGAAGTTGGAACATATCAAAATCGAAGCACTCATAATGACTTCACTTGCAAATTATGTGAAAATGATGTGACGGAAGATATCTATCATTTCATGTCAATTTGTTCGGGATACAATGCAGAAAGAAGAATGCTGATTCCGTTCCTAGCAGACTGTACACGATCAGATTTCTATGATATTATGAATACATTAAAGATAGGACAAATCAAAGCAATTGATGAATTCATTGATAAAGCGATGCAATGTAGAAACAATAGATGATATATTTCACAATAATTTGACACAATAAGAGATATTTCTATCCAAATATTGAATTATTGCACTCGCTGCGATTTCTATGCTGGACGAAAGAACCGAGTCATAGCTCATATTTTGTTTATGATTCAACATCAGTAAATTACATTGACTTTCTCCTTCGTCAACCGAACATGGATACACTATTATGATATCATGAATATATTGAAAATTCATTGATGACTGCGTCATTACTTATTGAATTCTTGGAGAAGCAGCGCTGAAATAATTACGTTGCTTCTATTTCCTAACAGATTGCATTAATCAAACGATAGATTGAAGGACTTAATTGCAGTGTGGCATTGAGCCAGTCAATGTTAAAGAAATCATAGCTATTGATGAATTCATTAATAAACTGACGTTTGGTAGAAACAATAGATAACACATTCCATGTTTAATTATCAATATAGAAGATATCTCGCTCCAAGTTTGTGAATGATTAAACTCGATCAGATTTCTATGAATACATTACTGCCTACGATAAACAACGAAGCAATAGCAAATGAGTACTACCTTGACACTGATACACCAAGCACGGTAAATTTTTCACTCTGCTATCGATACTGAACATTGGAGGTCGATCGGTGAAATCACTGTGAATCACATAATTTTTCTAATTCCAACGTTCATTGCACCATTTCAGGTAAGTGTCGAGACATCTTTCATTGTAATTATGTGTTTAGACATGATGCTTTTTGGTTTCCAACTTGATCTACATTAATATCAAGTTTGTTAGCAGTCTTGGTTGAGCAGACATTGGGGAATTCTATCTTCAATGCTTACTACTTAAGACCACACTACTTCAAGGGTGACTTGTCATTTGATAAAATCCTAAAATGCATCATGTTTAACCACATTTGATTAACACATCACCTTCCTTATTAATAACCGACCGGACCTCCGATAAAATAATAAGGCTATAGGTAAATAATCTGCTGCGATGGTGTGATGTGCAAATAAACCATTTACTAACAACTTAATTAATCATCAATTCCGACTCTAAAATCAGATTACATGATCAGTTTATCTTGCATGAATATTGTCTCCTCTCCTCATTTATCTATGAAGTAATTTGTCATATGCCATATTTTCACTTTCATGTCATCGTCATCATATCATGCCACATCTGCAAATAGTCTCCTATCGTTTCTTAAAACACTTTCAAGACTCATTTCAGACATTATGCGCCCATCGAAGCAAAACTGTGATCAGCGCTTTCATCTGAACTGCGAGAGAACGCTTATATCATCATTTCCATCAGTCACTGTTGCTGCATTCATTCATTCATTCATGTGTACCTCATCTTTCCTCTTTTGTACATGTACTTTTTCTTGCCATGTTTGTACCAAGTTGGTCAATAAACGTTCTGAGTTCTGAGTTCTGAGTTCTGAGTTCTGAGTTCTGAGTTCTGAGTTCTGAGTTCTGAGTTCTGAGTTCTGAGTTCTGAGTTCTGAGTTCTGAGTTCTGAGTTCTGAGTTCTGAGTTCTGAGTTCTGAGTTCTGAGTTCTGAGTTCTGAGTTCTGAGTTCTGAGTTCTGAGTTCTGAGTTCTGAGTTCTGAGTTCTGAGTTCTGAGTTCTGAGTTCTGAGTTCTGAGTTCTGAGTTCTGAGTTCTGAGTTCTGAGTTCTGAGTTCTGAGTTCTGAGTTCTGAGTTGAGAGAGAGAGAGAGAGAGAGAGAGAGAGAGAGAGAGAGAGAGAGAGAGAGAGAGAGAGAGAGAGAGAGAGAGAGAGAGAGAGAGAGAGAGAGAGAGAGAGAGAGAGAGAGAGAGAGAGAGAGAGAGAGAGAGAGAGAGCGAGAGAGAGAGAGAGAGAGAGAGAGAGAGAGAGAGAGAGAGAGAGAGAGAGAGAGAACCTGAATTATGTAATTATCTGATGTGGCTGTCTGTCAATTCGCATCGTCAACCGACGGGAGGAGAATCAGTATCCATGTCAGTGACCGACAGATTCTTTCGCCCCGTGCGCTGCATGATCAATTTCACTTACGCAACTTTTGACAATTCAAGTGAGGGAATGTGAGCTCGCAAAACATTCTTTTCCCCTGATTGACGCTTGGCGATGATTCATTAGGCTGCAGACCGAAGAGGAACCGAGCTATATGATGTAATTACAATCGTCTGCAACTTCAGTTCCCACTCTGAGGCAGGTCGTCGCTGCGATGTCTTCGAACAAGTTCTTCGAAGTAGACAAAAAACTCTGCATCAGCACATTTCTGCTGCTCATGTATCTTTTGTTCCGCCACCAATAGATCAATGACTATTCCATCGGACGAACTTGCATTTCATCGGGGTTAATGACTGAGGGAGATCAATCCCATGCGAAGTTGCAACATCATTTTAGAAACAGTCTCAACGATCCGGATGCTGGTGTATCATGCATGATTGATTTTTGGTCTGGAAGACATGAACATCGACTTTCTTATTTTGCTATTGTTGCTTGTGGACTCGATAAAGATTGGCGTTGGTTCAGTTATCCACTTAAGATTTGTGATTTGGATGATGTACCACACGACACTTCGTTCACTTTCAAAATTCTCGAAGAATGCATTAAGTCAACGGTTGATGAAAAACAGGGTGAGCTCTCTCAACCCATCTTTATAGTTAGTGACAACGAACCGAAAATGGTCGCAGCGTTCGACGGCCGTTATCCAACGACGCTGAACGTGGGTGGTAGAATTGGTTGTACCGAACATGCCTTGTCGACTTGTGTCAAAGACGTTTTCGAGAAGTCTCCACCAGAATTACTAAGTGGCATGCTGTGTTATCTGACTTCTGTGGAATCTTTCTATAATGTACTCGACCAAAATGCGAAGCGACTGAAGCGTGCTATTCCTGATAAAAGCACGACTCGCCCATGGCGCTTTCAACATTCTCGACTTCGATCTGCGGTGGACAACTACACTGTATTTCTGTCAGAAGAAGACTGTCATGTATCTGACAATTTGCCACCTTTACCTTCACTGAAATCTCTGTTGGATATTATGGAAGCCGTCAAGTGCTTCTGTGACAGAGTTGAGGTTGATGAGCCAACTTCTCATCTATCTTACCTGAACTATCTTACTTTGGATATTCACTTGTTCCAAATGCAGATTAGTGAAGAAGTGCCTGCCATCGTTCGGGAGACTTGCTGCCTTCTACGAAACCAGATGAGAAAGAAGCTGTGGCCATATTGTGTTTCATCATTTGCAAAAGCGGCTTGTTATTTGTCAGGCATTGATGTCTGCAACACGGCTTTGGATATGGTGAAAACTCTTAGATATTCCACCAAAAAGACCCGAGAATTGCAGGTGTTCATGAATGAATGGGAGCAGGAGATGCAAGGATTCAAATCGAGTGTTGTGAACTATTTGAATCAGCTGCTTGATTCAATGCATATATCTGATATCCCCACGGACAAAGTCAGTGATAACCAGGAACGTGAGCCCTCGACATCCAGCGATCCGTTTGAGACATTGTTTGCTCCACGCCCAAGTCGGATGAAGACTTCGCTTCATGAACAACTTGAAACAGAAATGTTGCTTTTTGAGACGATTCGTGTGGCCTCCACACATCCGACCAAGGATTTTTGGAAAGAGAAAGGACCACAAATGAGATTTTTGTCAAAGTGTGCAAAAATTCTTTTTTCCACTCCAGTGTCATCGGCTTCTGTAGAAAGACTATTCAGCGAGGCGGGGATTCTCTTATCAAAGCTTCGATAAAAGCTCAAGCCTGACAAGCTCAGCGCTATGATTTACAAATAATATGCTTGTAAGTTAGAGACTGTATTATAATTCAGTTCCTAGGTTTGCATGAACATTTTTATATATTTGATATATATATATAAATCAAGATATATATATATATATATATATATATATATATATATATCTATATATATATAATATATATATATATATATATATATTATACCGTAATTGAAAAAAACAACTTGTACCGGTACTCAGAGTTTCATGTATTGTGTCCAATACAATCGTCAGCCAGATCTAAAAGACAAACATGGAATCATTGCATTAAATACTGAAGTGAATAAAAGTCAAAAGTCAGGTCTTTGCCAGCAAATGCTTATTGCGATGTCTACATCTCGAAATCAATTCGCTCCTCTTGTTCAACAGATTGACATTTCTATGCTGCAGAATAAAATATTTCTCGCTAAGACAGAGGTCACATCGCTCTGATCATTGGATTGTACGGCTTGCAAACTTTTTTGATTTGCCAAGATATTTTAGGGGTCCCACCTTTTTCTTTGATACTCCAGTATTCTTTGGAAAGTTCCGTCTCGCTTTTTATACTTTTCGTGAGAGAATGATTTTTTATGATTGCCATACCGCAGTTTGAAACTTCCTTCACAAATACCGAAGTACGTCTTTTGATGCCCATCGTTCTCGCTATCTGAGATTTTTGCTTCATACACTATACTGGTAGAGAGGCACTTGTTATCCAAGGGGCAATTTTCCTTATTTTTGCAGTTGCATTCCTTTTCCTTTTCTTTGCTTTTTAACATTTTTCTGTTGTGACCATTGATGATAGATTTCACATTTGGCATGCAACTGTAACTGATTTTTAGGGTATTTCGGTTGAATATTTTCCTAAATCGGCTGTTACTATGGAAATGCTTGTCGATCGCCATCAAAAAATATTTCCCAACGTTCGTTGAAACGTTCTTACTGTAAGGAGGGTTAAACCAAATGACAGCTCTAGAACGTTGTTCCTTCCTCCAACTTCTGCGACGCCATTTTGATAATTCAATTTATAATTATATCCGTTTTGTCTTAAAACTTCCTGATAGTAGTGGGCAGCTTCATTAAATATAGACAAATTCGATGACAGTTCATTTATTGTTTCTCTATCGTAATTGGAAGCTGTTTGATTATGTTTCTTGGGTGGTTTGACTTTGTGTTGATGTAGAGTGTTTCCTGATCCTGCTTTCGGTATGGCCGATACGATCCATCATTTAAATTCAAGGTAACATCTAGAAAAATTTACCACTCGCAGGTTGCATTGAATCTCGACTTCGAGACCAAGTTGCCTAAATATTTCGTGAAACTTCTTCCTTGCAACATCTGCCTGCCTACCAGTTGTATTTCTGAAGTAGACCAGACCATCATCTCGATACAGACCGATATACTCCTTGTTGAAATCCTTGGCTAAAGTATGCAAGATGTAGATTCCAACTAATTCGCATATTTCAGCTCCGTCGTAAGCTCCCATTGAAACATCGAAATTCGCGTTATTTCTCTTGACCCATGGCTCATTGTCTTTGAACAGCATCCATTTTCGAGAATGACGTATTGCTTGCAGATCCTTCCAATCCAATTCAACATAACTTGAAGCAAAGTTCAAAGAAGTTTCCAATAACTCGTGCGTTATTGAAGGATAAAAGTCTTTAACATCGAAAATCATGAATTTACCATTCGATTTGCGCTCTAGTCCATCAAACCATTTTATTACCTCATTAGTGCTTCTCCACTGACATACCCCAATTTGAGCTCGTAACTTAGAATTCATGTTTTCTAATATTCTCTTACTGATTCGACCGATTTCGTTTTTTGAGGGATTGATTAGCCGAGTTGCAGGGTTATTCATAAAGTTTTCTTTGTGGTCCTTTAAGGTAATGAAGCATTCATTCCGGGAATTTCTATCCATTCTGTCCAGTACTTTAAAGTTCGATGCTATCGCCTTTGCCTCTCGGGCTACGGCTTCTTCAATTTTTTCATCCGATTTCTTGTATGAAGTCGTGACTGAGTTGTTTAGGAGGCGTATTATATATATATATATATATATATATATATATATATATATATATATATATATATATATATATAACAATGTATATATCATTTGATATATTTCATAAAAAAGTTTGTTAATCCATTGACATTTTTCTAGTCCATCGGCTAATCTCTAGATTTTCATACCCGTAGAAACGTTTGTTAATCCATTGATATTTTTCTAGAGCATCAGCTATTCTCTTGATAGCCTTCATTGCCGCATGGTAGCGTTTTGCGTTTGTTAATCCATTGATATTTTACTTCAGTATCTGCTATTCTCATGATTGTTTTTATACCCGCATTTTGTTTGTTAATCCATTGATATTTTCTTGAGTATTTGCTTTTGCCTTGATAGTTTTCAAAGTGACGCTTGTTAATCCATCGATGGTCTTCATTCGGCATCACGCGGGACTCAAAGTAACGGTTGTTAGTCCATTGATAAATTATTGAAGATCTGCTATTCTTAGATTGTAGTACTGTCATTCGTAGGCCTTCATACATAATAGGGCCTACATTGGAGAGTTTCTATAATATGTAGCTTTCATCAATCCATTGATATTCTTTAATGTTTGATGCCTTTTTAGCAGCAACGATTGTCAATCCTCGGACAAATTTTCAATGAACGTTTGTTTCTCGAATATAAATTTGTCTTTTTGCATTTGTGGCTTTATCATCAAAGTTAGATAGAATTGGAATTACACCGTACCTAAATACATGGGATGCGAGCGAGCGTATTATCACATATTCATAAATCAGTAGTTGTTTTTTGTTGATAAGTCATAGAAATATGCGTAGGCGAAGTATTGACTTCATTGCTTGTATACAGGCACTGTAATTGTATTGTAAACTTAAATATGATATTGAGATGAGCTAGAAGTTTGCCATGTTCATCACAAGTACGGCACCGCATGAAGTGAATCAGAGTGAATAGACATGCGAATATGTGTATGTATAGGCCTATATGCAATCGAGTACTATTTCGATGAAGTCGTCTTTATTGATTGACTAATCCCTGAAACAAAATGATAGATATTTTTGATAATTAGTAAAAACTTGCAATTTTTGGAAATTACAAAATAAGATAGATTGATATGTCAATATTTTTTCAATCAAAAAATAGGTCAACTAAAAGCGCTTACTCTCATCAGTTCAATTACGAAAATCCGTTAATCGACTTGTAGTCCGAAAGAAGAGAACCATAAACCGTATATAGGAAGAGTAATGAGTCATGGGAATTCTGATGGGAAATACGGAAAAATCCCGTGGGAATGGGAATTCCCATGGGATTCCCATCAAAAATCCCGTGTGAATGGGATGGGAATTCAATTCTCCACTTCCCAACAAAAAATATTCCTTTCAACCAGGGATGCGGAGTCCTATAATCCTCCGACCTATAACTAGACCCGAAATAATATAATACAAGCAAATTATTTATTCTCGTGCATATCTGTCATCGTCTTGATGTCAACTTTCTTCGTCAAACAAAAGTACAGAGACAGCAGTGCATACAAAGCTTGTAATAGTTGAGGGAATGAACAGTGATACTGAAAAAAGATTGTCTTTTCACTCGGTGATTTAGTAGAGAAGACAAGCCTTCCTAGCCTTGATTACCTCTTTTACCCTCACGTTAATCTTGTGTGATGGCTCCTCTAAAGCGCATATTAAAATCGAAAGTGTACTCATATTTTTTTTGGAGAAGAATGGGGATTTCCTGGCTGGTAGAGACTGGAGAAAAACCGTGTGAAACGCACATCAAGAAGATGGGAGGAGCCGAGTCGCATGCACCCAACTGAAAGCGACATTTGATCAACTGTCATCGAAAATGATTGATATTTGATACAGCAATGATCACTAAAGATAGGTTCAGGTAAGCCTATAATGATCTATGATGCAAATTACCAGTTAATTTTTCAAAAAACTAGGTTTATATGCTTGCCATCCGGAGTCGGGGTCGGAGTCCTATCAAAAGCCGGAGTCCTATCAAAATGATAGCACTCCACATCCCTGCTTTCAACCGATGCGAATGGTCAACCTTCAGCCTTCTTGAAGCTATTACTATTACTGCTCGAACAATACTAGTGCCAAGTCAATCTGAATGGAAGGAGGTCTTTACACTAGGCCCAGGTACATACATTCGTATTTAAAAACATAATGAAAATCTGCTTGTGCGAAGAATTTTTTCCAGAAATGTCAACCTGACATGTTTTCATTCTATATCACATGAACTTTAAAGCACCCACCACGATGTCTCACTCTTAGTAGGTCTAATCATGATGAGAATTTTACTATCGCTCATTTAATATTTAGTAATTTATATTATAATATTATATTAATAAATTCCTTACAAGTGTTAAGCATGTATTTTGTTGCTTTCTATTACTCAATTCATCTTGCTCCACTTCTTGACTCAAATTTAGAGTTTGTTAACTTAGAATCACAACTTATTCAGTGGATAGAATTCAATTTATTTACATACTGTAGATACATGTAAATTAATTTTTCTCAGGTATGATTAGATGAGGCTTATTTGATGACCCTCAATATATCAAATTTTGCTTTAATCTGAGGAATATTGTGGACCCATCCTTATCATCATCGTCTTTGACTATGACATTTTACTCCTTCTACAACTTGTGACATGACAATCACAAAGAATAGACAAGGTTGGGCAAAAACTTGTATCGGGTATACCCAATACAAGTTTTGGTTCAAAACTTGGGGTCAAAACCCAAGCCCAAGTTTAAATAAACGAACTGCATTCAGCATGTCAGCAATTTTATCTACCTGTGGTCCTGGGAAAATCCCTGAAGTAACCTTTTGAGTCAATGTTCTTGGAAATAACTCACGAAGAACAGAGAGACCATCTTCATTTTCAATTATAGGGGATTTTCGACACTAGCTTGTCCGACAGTGAAAGAATGTCGAGGTTCCCAATCAACGCAGATGTATTTTTCTTGACTCTGAGCATGAAAGAGGCGAAAGACACACGGATTTCTTACATTTCCAGTTCCTTTCCATCCCATCAACAATTGAAGCATCTGAAAAAATGTAATTGACAGTAGTAGGCCTACTCGTGCACTTACGTTGTAAAATAAGTTAGCCTGAAGTCTGTACAAATTCTCCATTTATAATTTTTGTGTTTGAAATTTTCCATCAACTTGACAACAGACGTATAACACTCATTTACGATTGACTACTGAGTAATAGGAACAGGAGCGTTAGAGCCATCTAACCTCAGAGGTGAGGGACCGAAACACGATCGCCCTACCCTAGTCTCTGCTGATGACCTCAGGAGTTCAAGGTTAATATTTAAGTTCCAATCTTGATTATAGTTTAGAGTTTAAACTAATTAACCCTATGTATTTGACCTATTGGTTAGCGTATAACGTTTTAATTGTTACCATAGTACGTATAGAGTTGAAGGTGGTCTCGTTCCCCGCCTCTGTACCTCTGCTAGCAGGATTAAGAGTCCTTATGCGTGAACTAATGGCGTTTAATTTAATGTTTATTCTGATTTGAATAACTGATTAATAACGATTAATTTGATGGCATTTTTTTAATATATATTTATTGTCGCAGCTTTCATTTTATAAATTATTAACTGTGGATTGAGGCTGCCTTTGTGCAGGGTCCCGCTAGGGTGGGTTTGAGTGTTCAGAGGTGAGGGACCGAAACACGATCGCCCTACCCTAGTCTCTGCTGATGACCTCAGGAGTTCAAGGTTAATATTTAAGTTCCAATCTTGATTATAGTTTAGAGTTTAAACTAATTAACCCTATGTATTTGACCTATTGGTTAACGTATTACGTTTTAATTGTTGCCATAGTACGTATAGAGTTGAAGGTGGTCTCGTTCCCCGCCTCTGTACCTCTGCTAGCAGGATTAAGAGTCCTTATGCGTGAACTAATGGCGTTTATTTTAATGTTTATTCTGATTTGAATAACTGATTAATAACGATTAATTTGATGGCATTTTTTTTAATATATATTTATTGTCGCAGCTTTCATTTTATAAATTATTAACTGTGGATTGAGGCTGCCTTTGTGCAGGGTCCCGCTAGGGTGGGTTTGAGTGTTCAGAGGTGAGGGACCGAAACACGATCGCCCTACCCTAGTCTCTGCTGATGACCTCAGGAGTTCAAGGTTAATATTTAAGTTCCAATCTTGATTATAGTTTAGAGTTTAAACTAATTAACCCTATGTATTTGACCTATTGGTTAGCGTATAACGTTTTAATTCAGAAGTGCAGCTTTCAATCCAGTGACAGAACCATTCAAAAATATCATGAATCATTTGGATCATATGTACCGAACAAAGCATTCATCAAACCAGGAACATCATTCGTTTCCCTCAGTAAAGTAATCACGAAATTCATCACATCTACCCCTCACGTAGCGGCAAGTTACATCAGATCAACACACCAATTTCATCAAATACTTTCCGCAACTCTTCACTACCTGACTTACTAAGTTTTAATCGCCTGACAAATTCGTCGAATCTGGTTTTATCTACCATGGTAATGCATGAATCAGAATGTTCAGCAAATTCGTCATTCTGTAATACGGTACTTCCTCTGATGTACTACTGCTATTGTCAACTTCAACCAAGGGTGGATTCGGTATTGGCAAGGATTCAGTATGGGGTACAGGTGCTCTACTTGAGCATAAGTCGGGATAAAAAGGTTTCGACCTTGCTCCACCTACCTTTGCGAGACAGAAGAAGCAGTCAGAATGATGGTCTTTTTGTTCTCTCCAAACTCTGGGAATACCGAAAGACATTAAGCTACGCGTACATCCAACCCAGTAAAGTAGAGCAACTGTTGGAACAGGAGTATTCAGGAGCCCATACCTTCCGACGTCTTGTGTTATTTTCAATTCAAAGTATAAATCATACGCCGCTGCTAAATTGTCGTTGGGAGCAGTAGAATAGCGTCGCGATGTTTTGCTCAAATATCGACCACAAATATAGCAGAACTGGTTCTTATCATGTTTGCAAGAGCGCTCTGACATGATGCAGTCAAGTTCTTTTGCAGCAGCTACTCTGCTATTGTGTTCGGCGCCTAATCCTCAAGTTATGCGGGCACCAATCACGAGCGCTCCCATGACATCAACTCGTAGAGCCAATCAGACTGCCAAACCGTAGCTCGAGATACGAAAAAACAGGTTCAGACTACTACAAAAGTTGACCAGGAAAGTGGTTCATTATGTTAATATGAATGCATATAAACAAACTTGAATATAAAAGAAATATATGAAGAAATATAAAAAAACTTGATAAATATTATAGCTGCGCAGTAAGTGCATGGTTCAACATATTTAGAATGCGAAATCGGAGTGAATTTATTCTTGGATAAATGTCGGGTATCGTAGACATGCGAAGATAACTGCGAAGATGTAAAATACACGGAATTTATAAAAATTCAATATGCACGAATTCAACAAAATGCATGTAATCTTACAGTAGGTACAATATATATGAACTTTCAATGCACGGTATTCTCAAGAATCGAAATAGCTAATTATCATAAGTATTTCATTTTTGAAATATTCTGTGAATCCTGTGGAAATTTGATAAAATATCAGAACTTTATGCTCTCATCCTGTAGCTCTCCTAAGATTTAAAGCAAAATATTAATTTTTGTAACTTGATCTGTATATATTCAGCATTAATAGAAAACCCAAGTTTTGTATCACTTTCCCAAAGTCGACCCGAAACCAAAGGTCCAACCTTGCAATAGAAGTACTCCTTTTGACAAGGCTATGCCTCAAGGTGATGCTTAATTCCATCGCTGCTTAAATCTGAAATGGTTAATTTCGAAATGGAAATTATTGTCGCATTTTCGATTAACTTAATGTCGAGGAGTTATTCCGCCAAAATATCGCTGCAAAATTCAATACCTCTGGCTTTCACAAGGTCGAAAAGATGTTTGTTTTCACCCAGTTCCTGACACTACCATGAAAGATGGCTTGCCAACTGGGAATCCAATCTAGTCTTCACACGGAGTGAAGATAACCAAATCTGGCGAAGCCACATAGATTCATTTTCGTGTGATTTTGTCTGGATCGGATATAATCCCATCCCAGCCATTGTTCAAGTTATTTTCAAATAAAGTGAAAATAGAGAAGTCACTCCCTTCTGTTTACGACTTATAATTCCAAAAATTTACAACAAATTAAAATGATATAAGCATCCGACGCGTTCGTCCGAAGACAGTCTCAAGGGTTATCGTACAAATGTGGAATGATCTTTAAATACTGACAAAAAGCAATTTGTCTCTGTGAGCGAAATATGCCTCAATGATAGTGTCAGGAACACGCATAGATTTTAAGCTAGCTGGAAGTCGTTGCTTTTGTTGAAAAAACATACTGACTGATTAATTGTCATTGTTTCACCTTGAGCAAATAAGTGTGCACATTTTACGATCAATCAATGCGTGATAATTCACTTGCATCGCTCAACAGTTTCAGTAAGTGATGACAAGTCGCTTGTTGCACACTTCAGGATAGCAGGAAATGGAAACAGCCGTGATAAAAACTGTTCAAGACATGAAGTCGCATCAATCCAACTTTAAAAGCATGAAACATAAACACAGAAATCTGGAACAAGTTGAAAGCTGTAAAGCCATTCGAGCTTGTATCGGCGCAGGAGATTGTAGCAACAGAGGAGCGTACGAAGTCCTCCAATACAAGAAGAAACACTGCCTAGAGTACGAAGTTGTACAAGGAATGGAGTGTGTGGCGAAATGAAATGGAGGAGAGAACATTTCCTTCAGTTTATGAACTATGGACTGCATCAAAAGCTGAAATATGCTCTGCCTTAAAGCATTTCGCCTATGAAATCCGGCGTAACGATGGATCGCACTTTCCACCTAACAGTCTATACACTATCGTCTGTGAACTTGCAAGATTCCTGAAACAGGAACAGCCAGACTGTAATCCATTGGACAAGGAATTCTCTTGCTTCATAAGAGCGTTGGATGCTCACATGAAGGATCTAACATTCCAAGGACTCGGAAATTCGCTCTGGAGGGCGGATCCAATATCAGAAGATGACAAACACGGGATGTGGAATACTGATGCGTTCTCCATGACAAATGCAGAGGGCCTTCTTCGGACAGTCTTCTTCTATAATTGTAAAGCATTCGGATTACGTGCACGGGACGATCAATTTCACTTTGGAGAAGATTCATCAAGGAGATTTGTTGAATTCAGAGGTAACGGAAACAAGATCTACAAAGTTGGTATTCGCGACAGAAAAATCGAAGATAAGTGCGTCAAGCAATATGACAATACAGACAATCCAAGATCCATTTACAACATTGTACACCTCTATCTTACCACACTACGTGAAGCAGGTTTGACGGATGGAGAATTTTATCGCAGGCCTCTCAAATTTATACTTACCACACCAAGATTTTCCGAACAACCTGTTGGAGTCAATAGCCTCGCCAAGATGCTACCTGATGCGGCAAGAATAGCTGGACTCACTGGAAACATTACACCACATTCGGGTAGGGTTACCTGTATGAACAACTTATCATGTCGCTCACGGGTCACCGAAGCTCATTAGTTCGCCTCTACAAGAGAAAATGTGGAGCTCAAGAACGAACTCTCAGTGAAATATTGGATACAACAAAGCCCAAGATACCCAAGATGGATATGAACTGGACTTTGCTTAATTCCTTCCAAGTACCTTAATTTGAGCAGTAAATATAAATGCTTGACTAGATAACATATTTCATCTCAAGAAAGATACTATAATTAGTACATGTTATTAGGGTAATATAAGTGCCTTGTATTTGAATTTGAATCACAATAATTAGGACAATATAAGTACATGGATTGAATTCGAATGACAATAATTGGGACAAAATAAGTACATTTATTTGAATTTGAATCACATCACTCGCATTCATTTTTAGTAGACGTTTTCGAAAAGTGCTGATAAATCACTTTACATGCGCATAGACGGGTTACAGGGTGAAACAATTATGTTGCTGCAGCTTTGTGTTTATCTCGGCCTGCTGCCTCGATAAACAGAGGTGCAGCAACCTATGATTGTCGTCTGTCACCGACAATGAATGCACAGAAATGCTGAAGTTCTGATGTTGAATATCTTCTCTAAAAATGAATGTGAGCGTAGTTTCCCATTCCCATCGCTTTTCCAAAGAGACTCAATTACCATGGGATTCCTATGGGATTACATGTCCACCAAGCCTGAAGATATTTAATTCAATTATATACGCAATCGCAGTTGCAAGTCAGAACTTTGGCATGTAAGTAAGAGAATAAATTCAGCCAAATTATCATTAATTTACGAAGCCTAATTAGGAAATTATGGAAGTTCTTTTTCTACTCAAAATACGCAAGCATTTGTTTTCATGACCTTCGCTCAATAGTTACCAGAACTTTCTGAAGATTAAAATAAACACTGAGCATTTCCTAAACTAAATTGTACTTTTCAAACTTGACAATCTTAGCCGTTTTATCTTAACAACCAACTGTTTACGAAACTGAACAATCGTTAATGATCACGCAACCCTATTTCTGATTTCCGGCTTTTTCGTCATTCTCTTTAATGAATTTACATCAACTATTTAAACAATGACATGCACCTTAGTCTTTGTCAGAAGGATTCATATCTTAATAGGTGCGCACTCATGCGGAGAGAAAAATAATTAACTGTTTGACTGTGTGTATTGGAACATTAAATAAAAAGTGCTGAATTTTCATTTGGCAATTGGTTCAAATCCTAATAGGCACGCACACATGTGGAGAGAAAAATAATGAACTATTTGACTGTGTGTATTGGAACATTCAATTACAGAATGCTGAATTTTCATTTAGCAATTGGTTCACAATTTGACGTCAACTAATCTTTGCTGTTTTTTAGCCAACTTCCCCTCCCCAGATACAAGCCGTTGTCAACAGTCCGGCAGCCGGAACGAGTTTCTGCAGGGGACGAGGCCGAAAATGAGACTTTCACAGAGAAATGTGTACCCCGAGCCTACTACGAATCTACGTGTTTGCCGACCTCTAGTTAGTTCCTCCTCTTGTCAGATTGGATCAGAGAAAAATATATGTAAATCCAATGGGATGCACATTGAAGTTTTTGGCAAAAATAAGATTTTGTATGTTTTTTCATATCAACTAAAAAGTACTGTGTCTATAGCCATAATTTTTGACGTGGAATGTCTTCAT
The DNA here is from genome assembly GCA_907163375.1 of Prostheceraeus crozeri. NCBI lineage: Eukaryota > Metazoa > Platyhelminthes > Polycladida > Euryleptidae > Prostheceraeus > Prostheceraeus crozeri. The sequence goes on from CAJQUW010015306.1 coordinate 44,405, forward strand.
AGGTCATTTCCTGTTATGTTCATGCACCCATATCGACGAAACTACACATATTCAGATTCGACAAGCACCAGCACACTGGCCGACATTATCCACATTGAGCAACATTGTCGCATACATTATCGATCAGTAGCATGACAACAACACATGCACATGATAGGAAATGACATGAAGACACATCATGCCGAAAATTCTGACTTAAGACTTAGTATTCTTCTACTGATTAGAGAAATCATAAAAAATCTCAATTAGCAAAACTGCAATCTGCTTCCCATTAGATTGATATGCTTTTCTTTCATTCTGTCTGACAAGAGCAGGAAACAGGTAGAACTCGCAGATGCACAGATTCATGGTAGGCATAGAGGGTTTACATCATTCTGTGAAAGTCTCATATGTGGCATCGCTCCCTGCAGATTCGTTCTGGCTGCCGGACTACAGCTTTAACACGCCTACACCTCGTGTTGACGTCAGCACCAGCTTATCTATGTGCATGTTATGCTTCTGGCAATAAATATACTCTCGCAACACACGCTTTATTATCATTCGTTTCTTATTTTGGTCGTTACTGATTCCCTGTTAAATTGCGAGTCCCAAAACATCAAGGTAGCGTACAACGTTGACATGTATTGCATAGTACAATGTGCAAGCGCGCAGAGTTCCATAGATAGACACAGACTTAGCCCTCGTTTTCGTTCGGTGATTTTCTTGCTAAGAATAGGACTATGGATTAATCTACAAAGTCTTGCTGCAAAATGACAATACTGTAAATTGCATGCAATGAATATTTGTAGAGGAAAGCTACAAACTTTTGCTGTCTCTCATATTATATGTTTATATCATATTTTTTGTTAAGTACATACATGCACATATAATCCCGCACTATTGGTTGAAAAAATTCCAGTCAATTCGATTTTACAATCATGTATGTACATAGGTGCCTCTTATAAAACTCAATTTTGCAGAAATTGAAAGCATATAGGCTGATCAGATTACTCAAGCAGAGAAATGTTGATTGATGCGAAGCAACAAATTACTATCAATCGACCCACAGCATATTGATAAATGTGTAATTATGACTGTAGTTCATGCAATCGTGTCCGATGTCACCAAGAGGTACAGCTTTGCAACTTTATCATGCGATTGACTAAAATAGTATGACTTTATCTGCTTAATAATTCAAATATATTATATGAATCATTTAGTTGATAGCTTTGACATGGACTTAGAAGGAGTTGATGTAATCTTATACAGGGGTTTCGGATTTGGACAAGGATAAAGGGATGTGGTTAGGGCTAAGGATAAAGACATTCAAGTCACAATGTGTTGATCGCAATTTTTATGAGGACAGCATACGGTACTGAAGTAGTAGGCCTACTCACAGAAATTTGTAGTCAACCATTCAGTATTCTAAAATATATGATCAAGCCGGTCAAAAAATGTTTCCGCAAAAAGGCGAATGGAGCATGAAGTCATTTTAATTGCATTGTTCAATTTCATCGTTTTCCAAATCATCATGTATTGTTGATACAGAAAATGTTGCAGAGCGCGTTGTTCTAAATTATGCGTAATTCTCAACATTGAGCTTAAAAAAGCTAAAGTCAAATTTTTCATAACCCCTCTCTTTCACTGCAAATTTCGCTCAACTTTCATCAAATTTCAAACACCTGAGGACAGAATGGATGTCAATTGCAATCGACCCTTGTCAAAAAATGAATGCATTAATGAGAATGTTAGAATGTTGGAGAGAGAGAGAGAGTTTTGGTATAGATATACGGCGATTAAAAATCGAGGGTAGCATCAGCTGAAAAAAAAGTTATCTATCTCATCAGTCAATTATCTGCAAGTAATAATGTGGTCTGCCATCTTCATATTTTCAACGTTTTCCCGCTTTGATTGAATCCCACGCTTTTATTATTATGAATTTTCGGACTTCATCAGTTGATGCAAACAATACAGTTATTCTGCAGTATGGTGTATTTTGTCAACATGTGGGACGTTTCACATTCGAACGCCGATATGTTAATGAATGTCAACGGTTACCCTCATTCTCGTCGGAACTTTATCCACGAAGTGTCTGAGCAATTGGAAGCAGAATAAATGCTCACGAGATACAACTACCATGCGCGTCCGAATCACGCTTTCAGATTTCTTAATAAGTTCCCTACGTCGGCAGCGCAGTAGACGAAGACAGTGCAATATTCGTGGTTGGTACCGTCCATTTCGAGCTTTTTAGTTGTGACTGTACTGCGGAATTTCTGCTCGCTCAGATCACAAGAAAACTTCTGTTGAGTACAGCGACTGTCAATAACGGCCTCTAATTGATTCGATTCAAACTTGTATACTCACAGATTCAGTTCTGCTGAAAATATAGAGTGGATCATGTTACACAATTGAACAATTGTGCAGTTATGAAGCGGAAAATACAAGTCATTCAAAATGAAAGTTAAATGTCCTTTTTTTGCCTTAAACTATGTGAAGCATAGTTGAAGCAATAAAGTTTTTAGCAGACCGTCGGTTTGTCTACATATCTAGACGCCTTGCTAAATTGCGCAGAAATAGTAAAGTCACTTTGATGAAGGCAAAAATACTGCATCGAGCTTAAGAGGTAACTTCATCTTTGTTCAGTTTCCTAAAGGAATTTGAAAATTTGAAATCAACCTTCTCCAAACCATGAATAAATGAGCAAGATATTGGATGAAAACCAATCAAATTTAAAATACATTTACATATTTATATTATATAGAAAAAGTAATAACATGTCTCAAACCTATAATCAACAAGAAACATGAGCTTCCAGACTACAATCTCTCTTCACAGTTCGACAATCACGCATACAGTTAACATACGTCTTAGCTCACATCTTAAAATAGAAACTTCACATTGTTGCATCTTGGCAGTTGTCATCGACCGGTAGAAGGCGCAGGACGCCAAAGACTCGCTTTGAGTGTGTATTTTTGCTTTGAATTTAAACAAAAGGACACATTTCGATCAAACTTTTGGGAGTTTTGCTTAACTTGATTTGAAAAAACTAATTGGATTATCTTGTAGAAAACAAAACCAGAGAAACATTCTTCGTGGTGTTAATCATTATTTTCAGCTAAAGCCACCTAATCTTGTCCGATGTTATATATTGTATGTGTTTGAATCAATTCTTTTATTTAATTCGCTATAGGAAAGCGACCAGCCAGTTGCCGCTAAATTCTTTGGTTTGGTTTACAGGATTCCATGCAGAAATTGTCTCTGAAGTTACGTAGATGAAACACCGCGTTTTCTGGAGGAGAGGAAGAAAGAACATTACAATATCTTGACGTAGACTGTTCTGAAGTGGCAAGACACGCAATTGAAATGGACCATCGGGTTGACATGGCGAGCTATTATGTTTCAACTATAACGTGTTCTAATATTATTGCTTGCAAGCATTCGCTGCATTTTATAATTATGATATTGAATATTGAAAAATACTTAATTGTTCTAATTGACTCATTTAATTGGAATTTAGTGTATACCACAGTTTGGGAAATTCATACTTCTTGTCGTTAGTAGATAATGTTCGTTTGCAACATTGGATAAAGGCAGCAACATGCCTTTAGTTTCTGACTATTGTGTCTAAATGGGAGACAGTAATTCAAAATCGACAATTTAAATCATAAAGTATGTCCAGGATATTGTGCAATACCTGATGCAATGCAGCAACACTCCAAACCATTCAAATTGATAGCGTAATAGACATTTTCTGTCTAATCATGCTTATTACTTTCACCCGAAACAGCTCAATCTACACTGTCTATTCACTCATATTTGGAATTTCAATTATGGACGCATTTGACCAAAACTCTGATAGCTAAGTCGATGAATCGATAAACTTTCAAATAAGCAGGAAAAACAAAAGCGAAATAATCTTGTTATTACTGGTTTGAATCTGCGTCCTGGAGAAATGTGCTCAAACTTCGGTCGAGGCAATTCTGAGAGTTATGACTTTGAAGAATCATATGTACATTCAGCACATGCTTAGGAAATTGGCCTCATAGACGATTGTGCTTTGTAAGTGTTTAAGGCTATTCTTAGAATCAGAGTTCGAAGTGGGTCAACGAAACTTGACCCATGACCCACCTGACCCACGGCATATGTGAACCACGACCCACCTGACCCACATGCTGCAAGGGTGAATGATGTGAGTGTAATTTCTTTTTCTGGTATCATTTAGTTTCATTTTCATTCAAGAATCTAGGTAGAGGCCGCGTAGTATCAAAATTGTTGTATAGATTTGTTATGAAGATTCAAGTGTAGGCCTATCATATCACTTGTCACATGATAAATGTATACGTGGAGCCTCATCAAAAATATCTTATTATCAAACTTCATGTACCACAAATGCCTAAGGTTCTAAAAAAATGTAAACGATTCTGTCTTTTGTTATAATTCTTGACTATCCTTTTTTGTGCTACCTATTTAGCTCGTAGAGAGATGATTAGTTAAGTTGAGGTCCCTACAGACCAAATTTCAAATTTTACATTTCTTAATCCAGTGAAGTTAAAAATTAAGACTGCAGTAGGCCTACATCCTTTATGCATGCATCTATTATGTTATATACTGCATGTGTGAATCCCATGTTTATCCCAGAAAAATCGTCAAGCTAATGTTTTGTTGCTTCTGATGGCAATCGATTCAAATTTCATTTACTTCCGCTAATGTTAGATTTGAGTAGAAGGTTGTATATTTGATGTAAGAATGACATTCATTGAAAAGCAAATGGAGTAAGCATGCGTAACTCGCGAATAGAAAATTGTACGATCACAAGATAATAATTCATTAATTAACTTACAATGTGCATATAGATATAACTAACTGAGAATATAGATGAACTGATATATATGAGTGGCGCTACATGTGCGAGTACGTTGTGATAACAATCACTAGCGACATCATGTAAATATTCCTATTTTTATTGATGCTAAATCAAATATCAAAACGAAACTTTTTATTGATTCGAAGTGTCAAGACAAATCTCCTCACAGACCTCTGCCCTAAAAAGTCTGTGTGAAAGGGATAAGTCTATATCAATGACCGTCGCATGAATTGGCGTACTTCAGATTATCATGCATCGAATGAGCAATGAGATGCATGGAACATGTACGATGCGAAAGTAGATTGAACGGCTAAATTTTAGATATGAAGCATGTATATTATCAAGATATTTTCATCAATTACATATCTTGAAAATATTTGGGTTCTGATCAATCTTTACCAGAGATTTACCATTCTAATCTCTACCACAGGATATTTTCTACGAAAGACCAACAAAATCAAACGAAACAAACAAAACGAAGGTCAGATGGCATTGCAAGAAAATTTTCAAGATAAATAATACCTCTGAATACCTGACTTCTTCAGTAGCTGTATCTCTGAAATCAAGGTCACACATCATTGGGTATCGTCAGACATAGAGACCGAGAATCGAGCATACACAATTGTACTCAAACAACCAGGGGCGGCGCCAGGGTTTTCCCCGAAGAGGTGTCGTGTCTACCGACGGGGTGTCGAGCTACCTGACCTCCCCGACAAAGCAGTAAAACTTAAAATTCCTTAAATAGTCCTATTAAGTTGGTAAATATGCTATGCAGTAGGCTATTCATGCCTCACAAGACATGTTCGCGCAGGCATAATATCGAGCATAAGATGATATAGCCCATAAATTTTAATCTATATATATCGCTGATATCTTAATTTCCTAAGTCTGATGATAGGGTCAATCCCTAGCCTATATCAATGCCAAGATTGTAGGTGTCCACGTGTTACCAAAGGACTAGGGCCTATATTACGCTTATAGGTCTACTTCAAGCTATCTTATACCTAACCCTTCAAGTGAGCTTGAGTGATAACTTGCAGATGCGAATTTAAAACCAATACATGCCCATGTAACAAATCAATTTTATTTAGTTGTCAAATCCATGGTCGTTTATGACTGTTGATTTTTCATACAATAGAATTGGGTCTGTAGTCCTACTGCGGCCTTTAAAAATATGAATATTGGCTGTACATGAGCTTATACATGCGCAGAAAATACGAAAATAGTAGGCTACGGTGGTTTACATGCGAAATTGATAGTATGAATTTTAAACGAATGACCTAACTATCCGAGCCTCTTAATCATGCGACGAATATCAAGAAATGTGCTGAAATCAATAGGCCTACATAGCGGGCAAAATCAACAAATGGGCTTTATTTGAATGCATTTAATGATTGACTTACCGAGTAGTCTAACAAACAGTATGAAAATGTTTATCAAACTAAAATAAAACAATATGATTTTAAAACAACATGATCTATTAGTGGAAAATGGAAATAATTGACTATAACAAAAAATGTACAAAAATGCACATAAGGATAAAATTGGATGGTTTGGATAAAGGTTAAACAAGGATTTCTACCTTCAATGTAAAATTGCAACAAATAAAGTCTAATAAGGTATCCTGATTCGGTTGTAAGATAAGTCAATTTGCATATCATTATTCATGACATGAAGTAATTAATGTAACTGTCTCTCTGATTGACAAACAGCATGAAAAAATACTCGTCAAATTGTCAAAACAATACTCGGGTAAACAACAACTGTTAAAACAAACATTGAACTGCATGAACGGGTACAGCACTTGCTTAGATTTTGGCTAGAATGACATAGAAATATGCGCATATCACCGATCATTTTTTTGCAAAGTTGTATAGGTTTGTTTGATTGTTTGCAATTTATAAAGTATGAAATTGAAATGATTAGTCAATTACTTCTATGTATTTTGATTAATAATGTGGACGACACACTTACGGTACATGAAATAGGTATCAGGTTTTTCCTGATTTAAGTGTGCCTAGAAAACTTGAAAATCCACCATGAACGCATATTACTATATCTAGCCTGCCTATACATAGTACAATGCACTCAATAATAATAATCTCATAAACTTTATGTTAGTACAATTCTGCACTTTGGATAAAGTAAGATGAACCGATCGATCACTTTATTCAAATCAATTTTGGAAGCTCGATCTGATTGGACCCCAAGCCATTCGCTCGGTCTGTTTTCATCGTGCATCTCAAATAATTTTTCACAATCCGAAGAGTGCTAAAACTCCGCTCCCAAGCACAACTCGATACTGGCATTGTGCAAGCAATTGTACTGAGTTTGCACATCTCTGGTAAAGCATCGTGCACCCGTTGTAATAGCCGACAAAGATGCATTAATGTTGGCGAAGTGCGAGCTTTCTCATCAGTCTTGCTGCGTTCCATCATTCGACGACAATTTTTTATTTCGATGATTAAGTCATTTGCGTCACACTGGAATAATGCTCCGAAGGAGAGAATCATTTCTTCGTTTAAGAAATTGATTGATGAAGGCGTCAGGGCAGCACTCCCATTCATGATGGTGATATTATTGCTGCTGAATCTTCTATCTAACTCCAAAATGATTTGTTCAATAATTTCGGTGACTTGGCTTGAAAACAATTCTTTTTCAGTTTTTACGGCCCAAGGTGCTTCAACTTCTACTAAAAACTGTTTCAAATGATCAGGCAGTTTTCTTGCTCTGTTGTTTTCTCGAACTGGTGCAGACCTTGGCAATGACCATCTGTCAGCAATCGCCTCACTCTGATTCCAGAGTTCGTCACATGTTTTCTCTTCCTTGCAAGATGAAAGATTTTTTCTCAGAATCTGAATAACTTCACTTGACTGCGACAGATCACTGCTCGGGTTTTGTAAGAAAGCAGATGCAGTTTTGACGTAGCGTAGGACTTTTTCCAGTGCAAAAATGAATCGAAGCTGTGATCTATCTAATCTCATTCGAAAGGAGTTGGCATCATCAATCTTTTCTTTTTTATGATGCTGATTACTCACGATATCGAACAATTCAAATAGCACGTCGACACGACTGCAAACAGTGCTCAACATATTTGACTGACACGACCATCGCGTTTCCGAGATTGCTTTCAATTCCATAACTCTCAGATTTCGTTCCTTCTGCAAATATACCCAGATTGGATGGATCGATGCACAGCTGACGAAATTGTAGAGTTTTGAAGCAGAGAGAGAGACATTCAAAAATTGGTTGAAGTTCGTGAACAACATCCAACACGACGAGATTCAACCTATGCGCAAAGCAATGAACGTACTGAGCCAAAAGTGACACTTCTTGTCGAATCAGTGTCTGGACTCCGTTTACACTTCCAGACATGACTGCGGCTCCATCGTACACTGTAAACTGTCACCTCCTAAAATCGACGAAATCTGCATCCTAAAGCGCAAGACACAAAACGCTTTGCTTTAATAGTGTCTCGCTTCAGTGTGGCTTGTCCAACGCATTTATGCATATTCGCGTTCACACTGTGTAGGGAACGCAAGATGCAATTTTTCAGGCCTACCGCATTAAGATTTTCTGCTTCACAAAGACCGACAAATTCTTCATGAACTGAGTTATTGAATAGGTACCGAATGCAAATTGAGACGACCTCCTTTCTTGACATATCTTTCGTTTCATCAGCCATTATTGAGAAGTATTCAGCATCAGAAAGTTCAACAGCGATCTCTTCAAGAACAATACTACTCATGATATGTAAAATAGCATTTTGAGTGATGAGTATATTTGGCATTCTGTGGCCCTTTCTGAATCTTGCGAGCGATTATTGAATCGTGCTTAGCAATAGTCGCCAGGATGCTGAGAAAATTCCCAGCTTTTGCACCGAACAACAGTGACGAAATATCCGTGTCTTCACTGCGATGAAGTTTCGATTCTCTTTGAGCAATTTTCAAATGGGCAGTTAGCAACAGTACTTCACAGAGTGTTTTGAGATAGTGTCGATTTTTGCCAACAGTCCCTGCATGAGCTTCACTAAGCATTCCAAGTATGGTTGATTTATCTGAAGAGGACCCGTTTTCTGTCATTCTTTTGTAAGAACAATATTCTGAGATAGCTTCTTTATGTGACTCACTTTCTTGATGTCCTTGGAGGTAATTCTGACTTTTGTGACTCCCATGACATTTGTTCCAGGTGCGGAATCCTATAGTCACAAAATGGTCATATTTGTTTTTACTAAAATGTCTACAGAAATGACAGTATACAGCATCTTCTGAAACAGAGTATTCCAACCATTTGTAATTCTCGTATTTTCCCGGATTAAATGCGCGAAATACAGGACCGATGGCGTGCTTAGGAAATGACATGTTTTTAGGCTGCATTGGTTATTGTTGCAGGCGATTTGCTAAGATCTTCTGGGCCAGGTGGTACCATTCGTATTTTCAAGGACTCTCCTTCAAAATCTGAAATGACAAAAATGATATTGTGAATACATGCAGTTTATACTTGATCGATGGGGACTCCAAAGATTTTATCATACTACTGATTTCATGCAAAACAAGTGGCTTATGGATCAATTACAATCTATAAAAGATTTAAGAATATATATTATTTTTAGACTTGACAACTAATTGAAATCAAGTCGTATGTCGGGGAAATTGATGATCTTGTCGGGGAATCGCTAATCTTGTCGGGGAAACTGCTACAGGCAACTTAGAGTGCCATGCATTTTCTCTCAAATTCCCCGATAGCATTTTAGTCCGATTTCCCCGACGGGGTGTCGCCGACACCCCTGACACCCCGCTGGCGCCGCCCCTGCAAACAACTTCTCTCTACCAACCAATATCTATCAGTAGACAGCAGCAATTGTTTTCGAGCCTTTAATTTGTGTGAATTCCGCCCCCTTTCGAAACTGTATGAGGCTTGTGAAAGTCAATAGTGTTGCATTTTTTGACTGTGTGCATCCATCACCCCTTTCAGTGACACTGACTCAATAATTTCTCATGAATGATTAGAATACGAATAAATGAAGTTTACAGTATTTGAGATTGTCAGATCTATCATGGGTCAAACTGGTTGGAAGTGGGTCAGCGAAGTCTGACCCACGAACCACCTGACCCACCAACTTTTCGGAAAAACATGACCCACTTGACCCACCTGACCCATAACCCACGACCCACTTCCAACACTGCTTGGAATACCATTTTCTGAAGCACTATTTATGTGGCGAATATTATTAAATATGAAATGTTGCTTTATAAAATAGCATTCTAGGAATATCCTTAAGCAGTTACAAAACACAAAATAGAGTTATCACACGAGTTATCCTCCATAGTGTACAAATACACTTGTGAGCATTGCAGTCAATGCTACGTCGGTGAAACTCGTCGTCATATCTAGACTAAAACGAACGCGTGAAAGGTCGGCCCCATCTGAAATATCGCTTCATGCTCATATCCCTGATGAAGATAATTTTAGAATTCTCATACACACTCCATGCAGATAAATGGCTGAATCATTGAAGTCATTTTTTCATTCGCATTATCTCATGAATAGTTATAGCCAATCACAACGACTTTTCCTGTAATGATTTTCATTTCATCAAGTCCTGTATATATTGCATCATTGTTTAGTAATCGCTGTCACTGATGATGGTAGATTGTCTACTGAAATATGTTTGAGAATAGATCTATCAAAAGTTTACGGCTTCTAACTGTAAACAATGCATCATGTTATCGTCTGTCTAACATATACTATGTACAAATTAGAAAATATCCCCAAGTTGGCAAAGTTTGTCAATTACGTAATAATGCAATTGCGAATATGCATATGATCGACGTCATGTAATGTATGAAGTACATGCACACAATATATCATGATGAAAAGTGATATTACAATGCGTATATGAATGATGTGCGATCGAATCAATTGTCATTGAAGATCATCAAATGTTTTGTCCCAACCACAAATACAATAATACCTTTCTCCTCTTGCCAATGCTATATATCAATGTAAACTCTTTGTTATTATCACATTTATGCTCCGTTTACATGTGAGTGCATGATAACTTTCCTCACCTATATATATACATACTTAGAGAAACTAATTTTTTTCTCAATAGGTTAGTGAATCAATCGTGACCGCCATCCTATTTTCAGAGTTGAATATGTCGAGCATTTCACTTCGTGCAGACAATTAGATATCCATTGCTCGTCTATGTATAGACCTCATTCAAATTCCACCAATTCACAGATTTTCTTTTTACTTAGACTTCTGTTTTGGTTAGAACAGCAATTCTTGCCTCTCGGAAGGAAGTAGTACCTCGAACCATTCCCGACCTTTTGACATTGATACCAGTCCTGGTCTCACGAGAATGTTTTTGGTATCTTGAAACTATCAACGAGTCAACAATATGTTTTAGAAAGCGTAATGCAATATATATATGCTTTGATGACATATTTTGCACGATGGGAGAGACGGACCAGCAATGCCCGTGATGACTTATTTACTAATCTAACGAGTTATAGGCCTATAACTCGTTCTATCATATGCAGGCAAATTGACGACAGAGAATCAAAATTATGACCAAAACTGATGCAGCTAGATGAACGGTCTAATCAGGATTCTGGAGAAGTTACTTCAACTTGAAGTATATGGATTGAAACTAAAGCATGAATCAATAATTTTTAAGCTGTCTAGCTTGCAACATTGATGTCAAACAACATGCGTATAAGCACTCTAAAAGTATGCAATAGCTGTCCCACATCTGATAGATTTTGTCAGGAGGTTCAAAATGTGAAAAACAAAAGGAAGCTAGCAATATATCCCCAAAACTTATTCCACTGTATGTTATAGAAACTGAAAAAGTAGATTTTACGCACCAGACCTTTCGTGCACCAGCCACTTTATCGATGGAAAAATTTTGACATGATTTTGTCTAAGTTGAGCGTGTCAAAGTTAAGGCAACTGGAAACAAGGTTGGGTCTTGGGTTCACTGTTGTGTTTTGGGTAGTCTTGGGGGTGGGGTACCCAAGAATCTTGGGGTGCGGACCTAAGAGCTTGGGTACACCTCCAAGAGTGAGAACCCAAGAGTAAAGAAATTGACCATGAATGATCATTTGCGGTTTTCTTGGACCACATCATGTCATAGCAAGTCACATACATGTAGGCTTACATGTATGTACATGTAAATATGTAACCTACTTCAACCACACGATTGGTCTTTCTATGATAAAACTGTGCCATCATCAACTTTGATATAGACCTACCGCAAATGTCTATCTGATAGTTTGTTTAAATAGCTTTTTAAACTACGCTTTGATTACCTATGGCTTCCTTGTGAATTTAATCCATTAAGCTAGATGTAATGCATATTGTGTTAGACAGAATTTTTTATAAATTATTTTGTGTGAAACAAAACAAATAATACAAGAAAAAATGCAATGCATTAAACCAATACAGGATAACGCTTATGCTGTTAAATTGGTAGCCTACAACAATTCGTACACAACTGGCTTCATATAGCTTCTTGCCTTGAAAGTCAAAAACTTCGGCCTATATTGTTTATTCTACCATTAGGCTACATGTATTAGAAATAGAAAGATATCGGTATCATTTAATGCAGTGACCAAGCAGTGACATTCTCTGATGATTGCTTCTTACGATTAGTAAAAATGTCGTTATATCTACATTTGTGCTATTTTCATCTTATGCGAGGCCTATGTTATGCGTGTTTGGTTTCTCGATCAGACTTCTTGTAAGGAAAGTAGCTTTGACATGCATGTTGTCCTAATTAGGAAATTATTAGACTGTAGATGTAAACAGGGTTGATGATATTAAGCCCAGAAATAACCTATGCCGATATCAAAACTTTTAGCTGAATATTAATTAATATGGCCTCAATTCCGCAATAACATATTCATGTAATAAATAGTAACTGATATGAACATTAGGTATATATTAACTAAATAGCAATATGAATAAAATGGTGTGATTCAAAATATCTTCATGCAATTTTAAATCTCAATCAAAATTCCAAACATGTTCTGGAAATTGATGTTCCACCTCAATAGAGAAATAGCCTCTCTTATGTCCAATCTTGGGGGTTACCCAAGATTAGACACAAGATTAATCTTGGTCTTGGGTCTTGGGGGTACCCCAAGATTTAATCTTGGGCTTGGGGGTGCCCAAACCCAAGCTTGGACCCAACCTTGCTGGAAACGTGACCGCCACAAATCTTCTAGAGGCAGTCTGCGCTCGAGCTGTAACAACAATTCATAAAGGAAAGTGATGAGTTTCGCCGTGAATGATAACAACATTTTAAGTTGAAGGAATGAGGGAATATGACATAATTTTTAAAGAGTCTAAAGCAACTCCTTAATGAGATTAAAGCAACCGCATATCAGGCCCATAATAAAGCCCAACTTTTATTCTTCAAGCATGGTTACATGACATATCATAAATAAAGCTAAGACTAACTTGTTTTTGCAAAAATCAATCTCTTTGATGCTATTACTGGAATATAGTAGGCCCTAATTTTGATTGGAATAATTTAATTTAGCTTGCATTGACTAAAAACGGAAGCTGACAACAGATTAAAAATGGACGCGATTTCAGTGGTGCTTCAGTGGTTTTGTGGTGCTTAACTAAAATCCGGTCTCTAGTGTCAATTTGAATCGTTGTCTGCCAAGGGGACAAAACAGTTTTTTGCGCGATGTCTTGGTCGAAACTGTAAAGTCATAAATCGAATTTAAAGCGGCACGTTTTGTATGATGTTTCACGACATTGCCTTCAAAGATAATTTTAGACCACACATTTGAAAATTAGCTTCATGCTGTGTTATGATTTAAAGCATTTATGTGAAAAAATTGCTATTGAACATATTATTCATAACACATGGTTCTCAAACATATTTTCAAGAAGTGCTTTTATGCATGCGTTAAGGTGCTATTTGTTTTTAAAAAGAAATTTAGATCACTGCAACTGATGAGTATGATAGACAATCATACACTAGTTCATTATTGTCAGTTCTTCTTAAGCTCACAAATTGCACTTCACCAATAGCGACTTTCCGCTCAAAGTCTAAAAATGAGTAAAATTATAAATAAGAGTAGTATCTTGGTACAAGCAAAAAAGTGTTGCCTTAACCATGAATGCAGACGACGCACCAGTATCCGCACATGTCGTGCAATCACAGCTGGCAGAACTTTAATGCGTGTACGTACGTTTTGAAAACGGCAATTTGTGAAACACACACAATTTGTAGTCTACTCATTTCACTAAAGCAGTTTTCTCAATTTTTTCGCATGCTTAAAATAGTCCAGCAGAAGCATAATTTATACATGTAATAGGTCTATACAGCGTATGCATAGTAATATGCGATATTAGGAACAGATGTAGAGGTATATAGAATCAAATAATAGTTCTTTATAGATTTAAAGATAAAACAGACATTGATATACTCGAATAATTTAGCATCTATTTTGTTAGTTACGACTTGGCAGTCAAAATTATATTTGATGATACTAAAATCAATGCACATTGAAATTATTGAATGGTCGCACGATGTATCATGCTATTCCATCCCCTCTATACCTGTTAAGACATCGCTAAAATTTCTCGGCGTGATTATTGACGAGCATCTAAAATCGAATTTGCACGTGGACCATATCACGAAAAGGGCATCTTTGAAGCTTTCTGTTCTTTGAAGCCTTTGTTGACAGTGATTTCCTTACTACTGTTTACCAGTGTGCTATTCGAGGAGTACTGGAGTATGCGGCTGCTCTATTTGTCAACCTCCAGCAGAGAGAATCTAATCAGATTGAAAGAGTTCAAGATCGCACTCACAAAATTATAGGTGGATCTTCGAGCTGCGAATGTGCCAAATTCAATCCTCTTCAATATCGACTGATAATGGGTCTCCGACTATTCAATAAGCTTGTTACAGATAATTCCCATCCCCTGCATTATTTAAAACCAGAACGTAACTTATATTCAAACACATACAGAATGCCAAAGATTTCGGGATCAATTAGACGAAAGGCCTTCCTCACAGCCATGATGGGACTCGCTAATAGTTGATTTTCTTGAACTTGTGACTTGTTAATTTTGTTATTTTGATTTGTAACTTAATTGTGCGTTCGATTGAAAATTTGATGACCCACGATTGACAATATTGAGGCAATGCCCAAATATACGATTATTATTGTTATTGCTTTCAGTACAATATATAACTTAATAATAGTGAAAATGTATTAGATTGCAGTAATAATAAAGATTATAGATAGTATCCTACTTCTAATGTGAATAGATTTGCTTAACTACTTTCGACTTTCCGCCATAGGAGTGAAAATCCGAAGAAAGAGGTAAGCAACAACACCAGCAGTGCCAGTAAGGAAGAAAAAAGTCCCTCGTAGCTTGTCCAGCGATTTCTTATTTTTCAACAAATTGCTTGCTCAATAGGATAATCTTTTACAATCTTCTTATACCAAAGTTGTGGTTTTGAGAAAGGTTATGGGGTGAGAGCATCAATTACCTTTCAGTTGTCAATCTTTGTACATGCTAATGGAAACTCCGAGTGGGATGCATTCAACGGTGAAGTTCAGGTTGACTCGTGAAGAAGATAGTGTATCCCAATGCAATCTCAACATCAGAAAGAAGCTACAAAAAGTACGAAGTGCAGTTTGAGGTCACATGGGGATATACTCAATTTTGCGCAATCGTGAGACTTTGTGCAAGCTGCTAGGTTCCTGTTTACAGAATGATAAGGATGAATTAGGAGTTCCCGTACACTGTTAAGCAAAATGTCCGTATTCATGGATCCGGAGAGTCACTATATGGGGACCATGTGGTCCGCATTTCGCAAGAGTTCGTATTACTTAGGAATCCATTTGGAAGGTCCAAGGGTGTCCATATAGTGAGTTATAGGATGAAATGATTTAAAGATTTGCGGGACGGTTAAGTGGTCCTACTATTTTCTGCTTACCTTCAGATACCTACCCACACTACACTAACACCATAATACACTTTCCACCACTTCACCAGGTGGACAATTTGTCTCACAGTTCCTCGGTTGATTTGTTGATTTATATAAATGCTTTCAAAATGTTTTCAGCTAATATTAACAATAAAGTAAACAACTTTAATTTTTTCAAACTTTTATGATCATTTGATAATTGTGCACTTCATCCACAATAAAATGAGCTTTAGATGACCTTGTCTGTCATTTCAATTTTCAAACGATGTATTCCTGCACCTGTGAAATATGATCGCAATACTACAAAATCGTCATATAGAATTTAGTGTTCTTCTTGCAATTTTATGAGCGAAATTCCTAGGTTTTAATCAATAAGAATGATTTTCCAAAGACTTCACGGCTGCTATTGCTAGCAGTTATGCATTGCTGCCCATAAACCCAACACAAGTAATATGTCTAGTATTTTAATAAATTCATTTAGACGGGCGACTGTGTTTAATGCTGACGTAGTTTTTGAATATCTTGAACGAAATCGGTGCAGTCTGATGCTATCGTAAACTTGAAATATCACTCGTCCATCAAAAGAACATCAACATAACCATAAACCATTTTTCTATGCAGCATTGCTTGAATGCTATATCTTTTCATTTGAATCTTAATATATATTTTGGTCTTGTTTCATGTGTTGAGCTGCACGCCTACCAGTTGCATGCAGAAAACACCCAGCGTGTTCGGAGGAAGAACATGGCAACTACAAATGTATTCGCAGTCATGCAATGATGTGTTTGTTCCATGATTGAAAATGTGTACGAATTACACGTTATTGCAATTGAGTGAGCAGAAGATTTCATTTAAAATACAAATTATCTCATATGCCTAAACCCGGCGAATTAGGAATTACAGAAATGTTAAAAACATTAGTGAAACAGAGTTAAAGGTCATTGAACTCAACCCATTAAACGCGGTGGCATATACAAATAAGTCAGGTAACTTCTCTCCATTTATTCTTCATCTTAAGAGTGAAAACTCGTTTTTCTGATTATTTCTTTTTGACAGAACATAACTTAGAACAATGCTCAAGATTTGGTGTGTGAAATCACCTTTTCATCTTCTTCCATTTGGCGGGAAATTCAAATTGTTTTTCAAAATGGCGTGAAGAAATTCTTCATTTTGGTAAGTTGAGCAAAATATTCAATTTTGAGCTTTCTTAATATTTTTGCGTCTATTTATGTTCTATTTGGCGCATTTTCTAGGGCTGTCATCAGTCCGATATTCAAATTCGACTTAGTTCAGTTGCAATGCGGCAATACGTAATGGAATATATAT